>JBCEWC010012689.1:0-15660 GCA_038996855.1 Solanum aculeatissimum | reverse complement strand
GAAAAAATCTGTGGAAAGCATCCAGCGCCAAAACCTTAAGGCTGTGGTTAAAATCACCCAATTACTTTATCCACCCCCCCCCCCCCCCCCAAACCCCCTTCTTTGGATGCCCTTATCTACCTATGCAGAATATTTAAATTTAAACCTAAAAAAGAACAATAGGATAAAAGGAAGTAGCAGAGAAGGAAAGTTCTCCAACATATGAGATTTTCCTTTTATTGCAGGTGAAGACATGAAGTGCTGACCATACTTCTTCATTTCATTCCAAGAACCATCTAAGAATTTAACTTTTGTTTAGAGAAGGCATCCATCCATGATCACAAGAACTACAATCTCACCGTACTGGGAAGACAAAGTACACAAAAAGCAAAAGACATCCAAGCGAGTTCTTACATCGGTGATTTATAGCAATCCCCAGGTAGTGGTCATTAGCTGGGATGCACCATGGTGCAGTTACTGTGAACAAATTATCTGATGCTGCAACAAATGAAAGAAAGTTCCACGCTTAATACCTGTGGAGGGAAACGGCGGACGCTCTCAACCAAGTACTGATAAGATTCTCGATCACCTGTCACTAGCTCACCAACTGCTGGGATGACTGAGAATGAATAGACATCATACCTGAAGAAAAAGGGAGAGTAAAACAAACAGGCAAATTTGAAACCAGCAGGAGAAAACTCATACAAACACTATCATAAGTAATGAATCGCAAATCTCAAATTTCAACTAACCAAATCCAAGGAAAACCAGCATATATTACAGAAGTAAGTTTTGCATAGTACAAAAAAGTTCATGCGCAACCTGATTTTTAATCCATTGACATAGAGAAGAACTGTTGCTAATCACATTATCTAAGTATTAATCTTATGAGTAATTATAAGATCTTTCGAAGTCAAAATAAAATTAACACAAGCAGTGAAATACATGCAGTCTTCAATTTCACTTGAGCAAGAAAACTCTATTGATTGTCTAAGTTCCACCAGGTCATTCCAGGCTGCAAAGTTCTTGTATATAAAGCAGCATCCATTAAAGGCAATTCAGAGTACATAGCTATTTAAACTTCAAATTAGGCCTGAGGGAATGCTTTATTTTCTTTTTGCTTTTCCCCCATACTTGGTATATATTTGGTAAACAACTTCGCAAACAAAGGAATCCCACTAAGCTGTCTTGGGCAACACCATTAAAAGTGATGATCTTTGGAGCACAGTTACAACTTATCCAAACAAAGAGGGCAAAAGGGGGACAAAGTTGAATATATGACTGAGCAGGTCAAACAATATTCATGGACCTCTTATCAATGTGCTGAACAATTGCATGATGATAATAATTAATGAATAACTGAAGTCAAATAAGCCATCCATTCTATGAAAAGAAAAACTTACAAGTCCTTATAAATGGGGATATCAACGTGGCTTAATTCAAGGCACAGAAACCTTCCTCCCCTTTTAAGCACCCTGACAAACAAACCAAAACAATCAAGTTTAACATAGAACCACTAGATCAGTGCTTGAGACAAGAAAAAAGGGTATTTTGATTGTGACAATCAACCATATAAATTATCGCCAAGCACTCACATGATTACATTTAAAATCCTATGCTTCAGTACTCCAAGAGATGGTAAAAAGCAAATATAAGTTCCTTGAGATTTGCTTTAGCATCGGATAGTTTATCAAATATCAAAAGAGCACATTAAAAACAACGATTACCATATAGTATAATTACTGGACCTACCAAAGTCCTGTAAGCTCCAATGCGAAAAGGGGGATTTTATACACTCTGATATCTTGACTTTTATAAGGCCCGTACATCAACTGCTAAGCTAGAGGAAACAAACTGTCTCCATCTTTATATACCACCATGAACTGCTAAAGCTGGAGGAGATAAAATCTAGTAAATTATTTACCTGATCTCGCTCTTTCAAACTTTGGTTCACCCCAGTTCTTTTCAAGGCACAGCTATTTATTTTAAGTGTTAGGCACAATACAGCTTTGCTATTTGTCCAATGTGGAACAATTTAACAACTTAAGATGTGTTGGCCACCATACCCCTATGTTATTTGTCCAACGTGGAACAATTACCATATTTAAGATGTGTTAGACACAATATGCCTATGATATTTGTCAAGTGCGAGAAATAACAATATCCAACTTAAGAATTTAATTGTCTAACATTCTACCACGCCCCCTCAAACTCAACAACAACAACAACATACCTAGTGGAATCCCACAAGTGGGGTCTAGGGAGGGTAGAGTGCACGCAGACCTTACCACTACCTCGTAGAAGTAGAGAGACAATTTTCCATAGATCCGCAGCTCAAGTGTAGCAAATCCAAGTACAAAGAGAAAGAAAACAGTGAGGAAAAAAGCATAGCAACTAACAAGAGAAGCAAAATAGCGCAACAATACGGAACACAATAAACAGCAAAGTACGATAGATATCAAAAGCAAGAACCTCAACATTACAGCTAGTACGACGATAAACACCAACGCACCTAAACCCTCGGAATGCAAGACAACACTCCACTACCTACTAACTTGCTACCCCAATATGCGTCCTCTACACTTTCTTATCTAAGGTCATTGTCCTCGGTAACCTGAAGTTAAGTCATATCCTGTCTAATCACCTCTCCCCAATACTTCTTCTGTCGAACTATACCTCTCCTCATACCAACTATAAGCTATACCAACTATAACTTGCTTATTTCAAGAACATTGAAAGCAAACATTACCTTGATGGAAAAATGCCAAAAGAGCTCTGCCACCGGAATCTCTAAAAGTTATTGCCAGAATGTTAGATGGAAAGGATGCATTGAAATTGGAGCGGTCACCAAAAATAATGGTGCCGCTAGAATAATCACCGGAAAAAGATACAGAGCCACAGGAAAGTTGTCAGAAAGAGATGTCTCACCATCAGAAAGAACGGCACAGCAGGAACAATCACCGGAAAGAGGTGCTGTGACACTCGAGCAATTGCCTGAAAGAGGAATGTGCCATCAAAGAGGTCGCCGCGAAGAAGATAATGCCGCCAAACCGGGTCAAAGAGGCACAATGTGGTTGTAGTGATTATCAGAAGAGACATGGTACCACAAGAATGTTCAAAGGAAAGAGGCATGTTACCACCCAATAGGTCATCAGAAAGAAAGAAAGCCGACGAAACTTTGGCTGCACAAGCCGCACAAGGCCATATGTCAAAATGTGAAGCTACATAAGACCAAAATGGTAGAAGCTTTTTTATTTATATATATATATATATATATAAAGGCAAAATTTTATATAAGCACCATCATTAAGAATATGAAGGGGAGCCTTGGAGTAAACGGTAAAGTTGCTACCATGTGGCCAGGAGGTCACGGTTAAACAGCCTCCGGCAAAAATGTAAGATAAGACTGCATACAATAGACCCTTGTGCCGGACCTTTCATCAGATCCTGTGCATAGCGGGAGCTTTAATGCACCGAGCTCCCTCTTTTTACCATCAGTAAGAATATGTTGTCACGTACAACAGAGTACCTAAAAAGAAGATCTTACAAGATGGGTAAAGGGCTAATAAGGTCAATCATGGCCTTGACATCGTGAGTATCATGTACATTTGCCATATTGCTCCAAACAGAAAGCAAAGAAATACAGTTAAGAGAGGCGAAGAAGATACATCATGATGACTCCAAGCATCATGACTATTTTATAGGCATTAGTTAGATGCAATACATATATTTAGGCTGATTGTTCTAGTAGAAAGATTGTTCTTCTATTCATTAAAGATGTTAAAGCTGTTACAATTAGAGTGTTAAAGATGTTGTGAGGTCAATACAATAATGGACTCTTTGGAAAGAAATCAAAGGCGTTTAGAGGCCATGTCCAATCCAGTCACGAAGATCAAGTTCTATTGTATCCTCTTATTTACTTCTTGGTGCAAAACGGATTTTGTGACGGATGTGGATACCATCCTGGAGGCTCTAGAACTTCTACATGCATAGATTTTTTTTCTTTTTGATTAGTAAAAGTAATTAATTTATATACAGCAACAAGTGTTGTAAAATATTTACAATAGATAGCTATATAACAGATTGTCTAATAGATTCAAGAAACTACTATGGACTCTATGTCACTAGCACTAGCCGGTTGCACCCAAAAAAAAAAAAAATAGCAAAGCTATACATTTGTATTTAATGCTAACTACAGATTCCATTTTGCTCCCAAAAAATCTCACGTTTCTTTCTTTCAAAAAATCCACCAAATTACTGATGGAATGGTCTTCCACGTTTTCCTGTGTCCCCAGCCCTGGTAAATTCTAGCATAACAGCAGCTCTACATGTATAGATGAGGCTTTAGCAACCAGCCAAATCTTTTTTGCCTTTTGCTCTCCTTTTTGCTAACTGATTCATCGATGTTGTAAATATCCCCAACACTTAGTGTTGTTTTATCATCAATGAAATATCACTTACCAAAAAAAAAACTGAAAGAGTTGCTAGGTCTCCTTTTTGTAAAATAAACTAATAATTCTACTTGATATGGGGCAAGAAACCTTGTATACAAGTAGTATGCAAAAGTGTTGATCTAAACAAAATTATAGTTCTCTAAAATTGAGGCCAATCATCTGCGACTGCGCTAACGGGAACCTCATAGATTCTCAATAGTTAACGAACAAAAAGTAGTTCCATTAATTTGTATGAAAAGTTCTTCACCCCTTCAAAGGCCCTCATTTATTTCCTTCCATGCTGTCAACACAATTGTTCCTGGTACTGCGTAAGATCATTTGAAACTAGCATAGCATCTTTCACTAGCATGCAGTCAGAAATGATCAACCAACCAATGAACTATGCTTTAACCTTAACAAGATAGACACTGACTACATGAATCTTTGGTGACATTCCATTCTATACACTTATAAGAAGCGAAAGAGGAAAAAAAGATAATTCAGATAACATAATAAACTTATAATGATGTATAGTGAAGACTCATGAGCACTCATATGATCCTAGCGAATCAACCAAATTATCCCTACCTCAATACTTTCAATCACATCCAGAAAATAAATGTCTGGGAAATTACCTATATGCTTCAGCAAGAACTTTCTCTATGTGTGTAACATTCCTGATACCAAAAGCAATTGTGTAACCATCCATTGAGTTGTCTTCAAAGCTCAAGGCTTCTGCATCTCCCTCCACCCAAACGAGAGACTTTTCCCGTCCAAAACCTGCATATTGTTAAAAAGAGATTAAAAAAGATGTCCAACAACAGAGATGCATTAATTCACCTTGACTTTCTCTACCAGAAATCCCAAATCGACATCCAACTATCCACGGAACGCAAACAAGATAAAGCAAAAAGAAGAGGCGTTTACCTCTCTCTTCGGCCCTCTTCTTACCAACACCCAACATGTTTGGATTGATGTCACATACATAAATTCTAGTTTCTTCAATCAGGTCATCATCAAGAACATCTTGCATAGCTCTGCGTTTGACATTTTTTATATTTTCAAGGATCCTGAAAGCAACATCCCCTGTAAAATTAGGAAATTTTTTTCACTCAACTGGATAGAAGGAAATACAAAAATAAATAATCACTACCACGAAGAGAACATACTGAAAGTAAAACAGACAAGAATTTTTTTATTTTTTTTTGAGAATGAACAGGCAAGAAAATTTATACACTTTGCGTCCAAGACAAAAGAGGGATAAGACCATACAGAAACCAATTAAATGCTAGATCCAATCTTTTAGAGCATACCAGTGTGTATTTCACGTAGCTAAATGCTCAAATGCAACTCAATGTAGTTTGGCCAATCATAAGTTCAGTTAACTTTTTAACGGGTGAAGTGTAACAAACTGGAAGAGTTACAACCAAAGCAAACATTACAAGTTGTGTAATGAACTAATAAAGTCAACAATGGTCAAACTATCACATATATCTAGTGGAGCCATGTGGCGCCAAAGCCTAAACAAAAATATACAATTGTTCTTGATGTTAAGCATTGTGTTTTCCTTCTTTGCAGAAACTATCTAGCTCCTTTCCTTCCAAATGATCCACCAATCACAAGTTCAGTCATTGATACCGAAGTTCTAAATACATGGACTTTTTCGGCTTTGATTGCTTATTAAGCCTTATCTCCCCCTACCCCTCCCCATCCCCAAAGAATATTAGAGACTAGTTAGATGAAAAATATAAGTAGTACATAAAAGAAAGGCCTCCTGAAACATTATACCATGTAGTTAATTCAGGTTGAGCTAATTGGGAAATGGACAAATAGGTGCAGGGTTCAGATTTTATAATTCTGCTATTTACTTTCATAAAGATAAGGAATTCTAGCTAGACTAATTAGCTGAAGAAGCAAAGCTGGGTGGAGGTTTTATCGCATTACGCTCCTCCATTGGACATTAAATAGGACATTAAAAGAGATATTTTCAAAGGAAAATTCACTTCTAGATCCTTCTTTGGATCTGCTAAAAGCATTTTTCTGCTCTCATCTCACTAACCAACTGTGTTGCTCGGACTCCTCAAAAACGTTGCCTCACCCATGTTGGATCCTCCAAAATACACTACCTTTGGAGGATCCGGAGTGCACCCTGTGGCATGTTTGAAGAGTTGACCAACATTGCCAATCAACAGTGCTTTCCTTATTTTTAATCCAAGCTTTACATAATCACATAGTAGGATCAATGTTCAATGCCAAAAACATCACCTGTTCCACCAGCCACATCAAGATGCTTCATTCCCGGAAATGGATTCAACTTTGAAACCAATCTGACAAGAAAATTGAGACAAGGAATAAAACAAAGATATGATCAGGAAACGATTGATACTTTTTACTGTCTTTCAGGTGGGATCTAACCTGTCCTTCCACAAACGATGAAGTCCACCACTCATTAGATCATTCATGAGATCATAGTTTGAAGCAACACTGGTAAAAACATTCCCAACCATCTTGCTCTTTTCTTCTTCTGCTACGTCCTTAAAACCTGGAATGCAAACCACGAAATTCCTAACTATACCATACAACACAAATATAAATCTTAAATAAAATAACGTTGAAGTGGGATTTGTTTCAACCAGCCCACAGAAAGATTGAAAAGTTCGTGTATGCAACATAACCCCATAACCTGATACCCCTTAATCATTAGCAGGGACATAGGGAGGTCGACTGCCCATCTTCCACACAGTCATCGGTCACTTTATTTTGCATCATCTCCTTGAAGGATAGCAGTAAGGAGGCTCACCTTCTTCCATTCCAATTTATTTTAGTTTCCTGTTGTATTTCTGTGTTGTGTTTTGAGAGCTCAATGTTTGCATCTATTCAATGATAATGGTTAAAAGAAAAACAATTTTTGCTATCCAACTTCTTGATACAAGAATCGTCTGTAAAAAAAAAGATTTACCATCCCTTTACATATATTTACTTTAAGTGAAATGGCAAGTCCTTTACCAAAGAATAGTCATCAACTTCAAGAAATCAACCAACTCACAAGCAGCAGGCTGCAAAACTAATGTCCCCAGCTCGAAAGGTTGAAAAAGAAGAATCAAAGAAAAGAGAGCTTTTAAAAAAATAAAAACATCTATATTATTACTTCAAAACGAAAGTTGTTTTCTATTGAGAAGCACTAGCAAAGGGGATAAAATCATGTTCTCTTAGGTATCTCAACGAGTTTACCAAATGTAAGTTCAATAACCATCATGGCTAAAAAGTCAGCTTCTCAATAAAAAACCACCAAAGCTAAATTGTATTCCTTCCATTACGAGATGCAAGCAAAATAAGCAATCTTGTGCAATTCATTTGGGAAAAAAAATAATATGTAATCCTCATAATGCACCCCCATACAAACACAAAAATACTACAAAACGTAAATATGCATACACAAAATTCAACAATAAACAAACAATAGTACATGTAAATTGAACAAAAAAAATGGATTCTTGATGCACAAGAAGAAGAATAAAACGGACCAAAACTGGTGGCATGTGAGTGCAATGTAGAGGCTGGGCAATACATTGAGGATAAGTTCTTTCTCCTCAAACTACGAGCAACTGATCGAACCAAAGACGCCATTACGGATCGAAAATTATGTAAAAATCAAACAAACAAAAAAAGAAATTGAAGAATCAACGAAGGCAAAAAAGAAGCAGGAAGAAGTTGCCGCTTCAAAGACAAATCGGGCCGGATTCGGGTATAAGGGCCAGCGGGTTTGAGTTCTGGATTGTTTTCCAGAAGAAATTAACGTCAAATTTGGTTCTCTATTTCTTTCTATTTTGGAAAGATTCATACTCCATTAGTTTTTATTTCATTAGATTCTTACATTAAAAATAAATATTTTATTTTAATTACTAAGCGTTTAGACGTCATGATTGATATATCAGCTTCATCTACTTACTTAAGCAATAACTGTCGATTGATGTATCTATTTTAGCTGTTTGGTTTTACTGTGTCATTGTTATTAATTAATCTTCAGTTGTTGCAGCTATAAATTTACAAAATTGTCGATTAACATATCTGCTTCAGTGACTTGATTTTACTATGTTATTTCTATTAATTATTTCTTCAGCTGCTTTAACTATAAATTTACAATATTACTCCTAATAAATCATTTTACTTAAAGGAATATGCAGATTGACGTATTTGCTTCATCTACTTGATTTTACAATATTATCCCTCATAAATTAGAACAAAATAAGTAACATATATTATCTAAAATTAATATAAAATATACTCTAAATCGCAATAATTAATAATTTAAAATTTTAAAATATATACATAAAAACTTTATCGAAATCATATAAATCAAGACAAAAAACATGTGTTGCACGGAATCTTGTGACTAATACGACTAAGAAAGTCTTAATATTAGTTCATATATCTTTAGTATTAAATAATTATATGAAATAATAGTAATTCAATTTAAAATAATAATGTTAGTCAACAACGTAAAATAATATAAAACCCAGGGATATATCCTAATCTACAAAGGACAAATAAATCTAGCATGCTCATTTTCGTTTGTCGAAATTTCCAACTTTATATGTGACCCTCTTGATGCCTCAATTGAGTGGATCATATTTGTGTGGATAAAAAAATAAAAGCAAGGCACGTACAAATAATAATTGTAGCAATTTAATTCTCAAATTTTAACTTTTATATATTGAGAAATAATGGTTGTACCAAATATATTTGGAAATAAAAAATTTAACAGTAATTGTTCATAAAATATTGAAGAGAAAATTATCTCTATTAAAAGAAAAATGTATATTATGTTACCCGTGTCCATGGATTCCTTAGATGATATATAATCATCTTCTACTTTCAACTTTAAAATTATGGATTCGAGTAGATGTTAAAATCCAGTATAGACAATTAGGCTGACAACAAACAGAAGTATATGTTGTTGCAAGTCAGTTTAACCGTTTTAAGTTAATGGTGCCATTTTGAGTGGAACACAAAGTTAAACTCAGATTATACAAGTGCAGTATATTTTTATGATGACAGACCAAGCGTGGAAATATGAGCACCACAAAACTCCACAAATAAAGTGCAGAACAGTTAAAATTAGTTAAGTGGACTGTAGAAAGGCAAGTGGGGGAGAATGGCTATGAGTGTAGTAGCATGGTTGTCACCATGCACCTCCATTTCACCAAACAAATTCAGCTGCTGCACTGCCATTTCTTCTCAAGCTGAGTCTTCCTTGACAACAAGTACTGCAACCGCCGTTCGCCCTGCTGTGATTCTTCCGGTTTGCATTTCATTCTTCATTCTCATTCTCACCCTTTTGTCTATCTGTTCATTTTTTCCACCCCGGGAATTTCAATGTTGTTGCTCCTATTTCAGTTTCTTGGAAAAACTTGTGTAAAGATTGGTTTTTTGATGTAGTTCCAATTGAAGTCTTCATCTTTGCAAAAAACCGATATTACTCTGGTCTTAAATATTACTCATTTTGGCAAACTAAATTTGTTTGATATTTTAGAAAAATAAGAAAGAATTTGTCACATTACTTTCGAGTTCACCCTCGCTTCTCCAATTATAATTAGTGAGGCATCAAAGATAGAGATATAAAGTTGTTTGGACAACTCTACACTTTTGAGTTATGATTAGGACAATTTTAGATGCATTTTTGAGGTGTACGCGAAAACCTTAAAAGGCAAGAGTTGATGTAGTAATTCTTAAGGTTAAGTTACTTGGCGCAAATTTTGCCATGGAGTTCCTATTATATGAACCTTATGGGCGTTTTTAAGAGGGGGCGGGGTGGGGGTCTGAAATTTTCATCACTACTTGCACGGTATCATTTGTAACTTCTCAACTATAGATAGATTTTTGTGGTGATAGATACTAATTGAGTGTATCATGTATTAACTTCTGCAGGGCTTAGGGAATAATACAAATGACTATGAGAAGCTGGCTCTTATACTGAAAGACTATGGAGTACCAACAGCAATAGCAAAAGTTTCAAGAATTGATTGGCTGAGGAATGCTGCAGGTTTATTGGACACAAATTATTGGCGTGGCACTCTCCGCCCTCGTCCAGTGCTTGACTGGTAACAATACTTACAAATTTGTATCCTTACTTGCTTAGAAGCTATCAAGCTATATTCTTATACATCAAGGATAATTTTGGCAGGTACTTGGAAAGAATTGATGAAGCCGTCAGAGAGGCAAAAGAATTGGCTCAAGGTTCTTCATTTAGTTGGCTTTCACTTTTACTAATCCTAGAATTTTATTTTACTATGTTCCACTGTCTCTATCTCTTTCAGACACACAAATTTCTGCTAGTTCTTACTTTCTTTCTGTTCTTTTCCTTATTTTCACATGGCTCCACTTTCCTTTCTGGTCCCAAATGCCTTGACAGACCTCCTTGTTTGCAGAGTATTCCTATCATCATGTACATCGTAGTCCAAGTAAATCTTTGATTCCTTGTTGTCCCTGCTGTTAGGCTGCACATTTTTATACAAGTCTAAATAACATGGGGATATGGTCACAGTAAGTCATTTGATTGTCCATCTGCAAATAATATTGAAAACCTTTCTGATGGTCTTGTTATTTTATTTATTGAGTATACAGTACATCATGGCTAAACATGATATGCATTCTGACGTTCCAGTTTGTCTAGATGGATATGTTCTCCTACTTGATCATAACTTAGACCAAATTTTTCTTTAGACTTCATCATTTACTCCCCTTTGTTTTAGTAGGCGACAGTCTTCTTCATCTAGCCTCATTGCATCAATATGGAGCTAATATCTAATGTCCTCCCATTTGATCATGACCTGACCAAAATTTATGGTTGAAGTCGTTTACTTTGCCTAAATTTGCTCTGAAATTGAACTCCTATCTTCTCATTCTAGGTAGCCGCAAGTCCCAAGACATATATTCAATTGTGGTTAACCCGATTGCCACATCCTTCTTTTTCTTTACTTCATCTTCCTAGGATTGCAGTTTGTTGTCTCAACACTTCTGATAGCTACAATAAGGTGTTGGTGCTTTCTTTTACAGATTCTATATATATGACCTTTAACCTTGATTGACCTACACAGTCCTCTTTACTGAACAGGACATGTTGCAGTCCCATAATCAGGCCACGTTTGTTGTAGGTGGGAGTGGAACTTTATCTTTTATTGGGCATTCAGCTGGAGGGTGGCTCGCACGTGTCTATTTGCAGGAATTCGGCTCCTCAGATATATCCTTGTTACTCACTCTAGGAACCCCCCACCTGTATGTATAGATTTATTCATCTATTGTACAGCTATACTTACTCGTCTCGATGCAACTATTTTTACTATATTTAAAAGGTGGAATTTCTTAGGGTGATTGATTTGTATAAGCCTAATACTGTGGTTTGGTTTTACTAGGCCACCACCTAAAGGTTTGCCAGGAGTAATTGATCAAACAAGAGGCCTGTTGAATTATGTCGAAAAGAATTGCGCAAAAGCTGTCTATTCTCCAGAACTTAGATATGTATGTATAGCAGGAAGGTAATTAGCAATATTTTGGTGTTTTATTCAAGTGCTTGATTTTGAGTGTTTCTTGTGAACGCTGTTTTCGCTGCGATTGAAACCATCATTTCATTTAGTTCGCTCAATGCTCAATGATAGTGAAAGGGACTGTTGGACATACTTAACTGTCTGCTGTATTTGCAATTATAATTATGGCAGTGAACTATCTTTTACTAGCCGAGATTGTACTAGCTGAGACTGTCTTCTTATGGCATTACCATCATATAAGAGTACACTAGGTGTGTGTTTCGAATGGAGGAAAATATTCCAAAAACTGCTTTTCAGATTTCCGTATTTGGTGGGTTGAAATGTTTTGGAGAACATTTTTTATATGAAAACAAGTTCTTTAATAATGAGGAAAATGACTTTTCTAACGGAAGTAAAGAAAACAAGTTCCTTAAGTGACATTTCAAGTTCATTGTCTCCTCCTCATCCATCCACCCCCTTGACCAACCCACCCTCCGCAGCCCCCAAACCCCTACTACCCACCCCTCTAGTGTTTTGCTAGGAAAACATTTTCCTTCATACCAAACACACTTGGTTACAGAAGATTTGTGGGAGATCCTATCTAAATGCTGATAGAATGCTGCTTTCTTCTTTTTTATGCTATAGGATTAGCCAGTTGGAGGATGATTTGAGTCTGTACTCTTATGTATAATCTGCAAAATAAGTTTCAGCTCACTACAATAGGCAATGAAGCAATATGACATTGTTCCAATAGTTGTGCATGCATTTTAACAAATAGCGATGGAACACCAAACAAACTTGGGAATAAGTACTAACTTGCTTGAGGAATTGCTTCCTGCTTGGTCGGTTAAATTTGAGTATTAACACAGAGACTGCACATAAGATGTACTTAAGGAGGTCGCTAATAATTCAGTCCAAGCTAAGACTATCTAAACCTTTTCTTGGCTATGCCCATCAAGGTTTAGGCAGATGAGAAAAAAATCATCCTTTGCGGGATTAAAGGAATTGTTTCTTACCTCAAATCCTTGCCGAGTAAAAACAAATGGATTTCACTTGTCTAGGTATATTCAAGGGTCGCGTTTCTTTGATTCAAGTTCAACATACAGCTCTGAAGTCGTGGATGGTGTTGAACAGCCAATGTCAGAGGTTGCTGCTGTTAGCAACACAAATGCAGACACTCCAACAGGCTCCACTTTTCGTACACGGTTTGTTGGTCAAGGCTACAAGCAGGTTTATACATTAGCGCTCTTGAGTGCAACAATGCTCAAATTACCAATCTTTATATAGTTTACGTCGAGTTATCCATAAGAAATATCTGTTACCTAATTACTTTTTCTTCTGAAAATTTACCAGGTTTGTGGCCAGGCAGATGTCTGGGGTGATGGAGTTGTGCCAGAAGTTTCAGCCCATCTGAAAGGTGCACTTAATATCACTCTGGAAGGAGTGTACCATTCACCTGTTGGCTCTGATGATGCTACAAGACCATGGTATGGTTCTCCTGCTGTTGTCAAACAATGGATCCGGCACCTGCTTGTCTGACTGTATAGTTAAAAAGGCAGCCTGGTGAAAGCATCCAACGTTTGCAGGATTTGGGCAAAGGCCACACCCCAATGTGTTGTCGACTGTGTAGTTCCATGGTAAATATTGGGCAAATTTGCCTTATTCTTTGTGGCAAATGAAGAACATTGTTCATAAAAATGTCACATCTGAACCAATTAATGAAATCTTCTTCATGAGTATCATGAGATTCCCTATGCTTATTGTTTTTTCCTCTCATTCCCAATCAGGAATAGAATTTAAGGACCATCACATTCCAGGTCTTAGCGCAATTTGTATGATTCAATGGTAGATACCGTCACATTCTAGCTTGAACTTCTTGGAGTCCTAACCTTTAGATCACAAGAGACAGCACTAAACCAGCAAGTGAAAATAATTAGTATGAGCAATATAAAAGCATTTTGTGTGCTTTAAGAGCACATAATCCACAGGACCAAAAAGGAATGTGAGAGTACAAACTCATAAGACATGCACCTCAAGCTAGAATCTACACCTTCTCACGTACACAACTACCACAAAGATCGGTATCTGACAAAAAGTGCAGCAAGTATAGTATGAGTACATATCTACTTAACACCGTCAGGTGCAGTACACCAACAACAACAACATACGCAGTGGAATCCCACAAGTGAGGTCTAGGAATCAGGTGCAGTACACCCTACTGAGATCCTACAGATAGTCCCATTTTTAGAGTGTGGATTAATCTCTACTTTGCAATCAAACCAAGAGGACAGGCTGAAAATATATGTTCAGAACCAGTCAGCATAAAAGCAATTGCAAAGCACGACAAAATGCAGCATATGTTGTGTTTTCCAACCAATTTACATTTGTTCCAAGCAGGTTTTGAGAAACCAAGACTAAAAAATAGGAGTAACATGTTTATTGATTCACCAGCATGTTCACAACTTTATTGACCAACTAAACCACAATACATCACACTTTGGCAACACATGCTACCAAGGAAATAGATCCATCTTCATGGTAGAACCAAGTATAGTCAATTTATGTTCCACACTTTACTTTTTAGTCCATCCCGAAAAATGATATTTTTTTATATTGAGAAACAATGTAACTTTAAAATTTTCTTTTTACTTTAATGAGAGATTTCTAACTATGTAAATATCTAATGTTCGTTTTGAATCACATTTTAAACTCCTATCAGTAAAATGATGTCACATAAATGGGGAAGGTCATGACATAAGCCTTTTATTTTCTTAAAGTATATTGTGTTACACACTTATTTGAGATCAATGTTTTCAAAGACGCTTTCGGGACAAATCTCAGGGCGGGGCATTCTAAAAATGCTCCTTGGTGTAAATTGAAGGTGCAGATCCATAGAGCGTAAGTCATAGAATTTGGAACGTAAGCCCCAGGCGTAAAATTGTAAGCCCCGAGCATAAAAACTTATTTTTGCTATAAATTATTTTTTAATTATTATGGGTATAATGATATTTATACTTTATGCTATCATATTTTTTACACCGTACAATATTTTATAAAATATATAAGAAATTAAAGAAACTTTCATAATTTTTAGATAATCGTGCCTCAAATCAATAGGATGGAGATTTCACAGCATTATGTTTCTTAGGCAACTTTATTTATTTTTTATCATTACAATTACTTTGTTTATCCTTTCCTTGTTTGAAATATACTAGTTTAGCGTTTGCGTTGCATGTGTGTGTCACATCAATATTATTAAATTGAATACTATAAATATTTGAAAATCCTTAATATTGTTATAAGAGCATACTTTTTTTTAATTATTCATCTGATATTCAGAATCCGCATTGAAATCCAACTAATTCAAATTCAGACTTGAAAACCTCATTAGGGAATAACGCTCTCTACCAAAAGAAAAAAAATTCATACCTAACCTACACAATTCTAAGAAAATGGAACAATAATGGATGACCCTAAACATATATTTAATTTAAATATAATGTAAAAGGTATATTTTATAAATAATTTGTATAGTTATATTTGTTTTATTCGTGATCAAAATGATCATATTTTGTTAAAAAGGTAAATTTGAAAACCTATATTTCACTTAATATTTTTTGAAGTACACATTTTTTCACAATTCTTTAGAAAATATTGTCAAATAACATAATTTAAAAAATCGACACTTTGATTTTCAGAAATATGAGAATAAAAAGATTAGTTTT
>JBCEWC010012688.1:0-15660 GCA_038996855.1 Solanum aculeatissimum | reverse complement strand
TTGGTTGTTTAATTTTTTTAGGTATCAGTGAAACTAATTGATAGTTTATAAATGTGTGTTATGTATCAGCGAAATAGTGAAAAAATGGAATTTAGTATTTTTTTTTAAATGATAGGGAATAATTGTAATTAAGTTTTCAAATGTTGTGTATTTTTGTAATTTCTCCTTTTAAATATGTACCAAAAAGTTATTAGTTTACAAAAAAATATAGTCAAAAAAGTTATAAAATAAAATAAAGTCAAATTCACTTATTTAGCAACAGTTTATTTTTATTTAACCATGGTTCAACCATTGGTAAATAATATTATTTTTATTTTTTATTAGCTACAATTTGATCGTGGCAAAATGACTAAATTTTTTTTATGTCTTAATAACCAATAATTAAATAGTGTATATGTAATGTATCAATGTTGTATAGGTAGTGCATAAATATGTATTGATATTGTATAAATGATAGATGAACATGTATATACAATGTTAAATTATTATGTAATGTATCAATATTTATATAAATAGTTGTGTAGCGTGTATGTAATATATCGACATTGTATAAATCATATATAAATATATCTCATTATTGTAAAAAAGGTATATAAACACGTATATACAATGTACAGATAATTATGTAGTATAACCTTAGTAAATGAATAATAATAAAATAATATAAATATTGATTTATGAATTGCGAGAAAAGTGATAAACAAATATTATAGATTGTCACCTGGTGTAATTTTCTCTATAAGATTTCTCATTGGGCATTAAGTGAGGCCTATATAGTTATGTTTATGGGCTGAAGATAATTAGGATCTGAAAATATCATTAAAGACCATTGAGGTTGAAGCTAATTGTATATTGATTTACTTCCTATATATCATGTACTTTCTATAATTTCATGAAAATATGTGTGTGATATACAACATGCACGACATTCATGTTGCAGTGACCTTCATGAAAATTCATGTGTGATATATTCTGATACTACCAATATACAATGTGATATACACATGTCATAGAAGACAAAATATTATTTCAAAAATATTTAGATTATTCATGCAAACACTATGAGCGTTGGAGGTGGAGACTATGGTGATGGAGATCGGTTGGAGTGTTTCGAAAGGTGAGGGGGATACAACTAATTTGAGATGCCACAATATTAAGGAAGTTTTTTTTTTCTTATTTTCAATAAACTTATTTTCTTAGAGAAGATATTTAAAAAAAAAAAAAATTGGATCAATCAAATATGAAAAAATTTAAAAATATTTTTCGAAATATATTTCTTCTATTCCAAACACATATGACACACTTACACCTTGTTTGGATGGTTAGTACTCGTTGTATTGTATTGTATTGTTAATCTAAATATAATGTGTATTCATGATTTTTAATATTCTAAATTAACATAACAATATTTTAGGATATTTGATTTAGCCTGCCACTCTTGGGAGAGAGTAAAATATTATTTAAACTTTATTTCTTGTAGAATCTTGCAGCTTCGATATAAGAAAAGGTTGACAATTATTCAAAGGTCTGAAAGTATGAGCTATGGCTTTTTAACTTTTTATTATAATCCCTTTGTTACTTTTTAATGCTCATATTACATTTTTCGAGAATTAATTTATTTATTTTTAAATTAAATTATATTAATTTAATATTTTAAAAATATAAATTTAGATATTTAAAAATTATAAATTACAAATTTATTCACATTAATATAAAAAATATATTTTAAAATATTAATCAAAATTCATATTTCTAAATTAATTAAACTTCTTAGGTTTTTTTCAATGTTCAAAATAGTTGAATTGTTCAAAGTTCAAGAAGAATGTTTGAAACATTTTTCATATTTGTCCTTTTATTTATTGAAATTTTATATTTTCTAGAACATAAATTATACTACATATTTATAATTTCACATAAGACAATCGTGAAAAATATAATGTAAATTTTGTCTTTAAATACCTCACAAATATGTTAATGGTCAATTTCTCAAGTTCACACTTTCACACCTGAATTTCCATTTATTCATTAGTCAATTTTTAATTTATTGAAGTTAATGGTCAACACAAAGTTTTTTCTATTCATAGGTCTTCTAATAGATGCTGAGGCTATTTGGAAAGTCTTTTTATTTCTTTAACTTCTAGATGGTAGAAAAGGTCAACATATAGTATCAAGGAATTTGACCAAGTCATATATATACAGATAATTAAGGTCTCAACTGCCAAATGTTTAAACCAAAATGATGGAAGAAATTTTCCTTAAAATAAACAATTAAACACAATGATCCAAGCAATATGATTGAAAAGTTTATAGGACAAAACTATGTTTAAAGTGAATTTCAACTCTTAATAATAGGAAAATTCATATGGCAAGACAATGATCCAACATACAAAGAGACAAACAGACAATTCCATCCACAAGAGTTGTATTGAAATTCTTTCTAGGAAGTAGAAGACATCAATATAATCTTGGAACTTACTGTCACCAAGCTGGTGCCGTGAGTTGCAAGTCATTAGTAGAGGACGTCTTGTCCTATGTTTTTTTTCAATCACTCAAATCAATAATGGTTTCTCTTTTTAAGATTGTATCACCACTGGAAAAAAGAAATAATCAGACAAAATGTATAGTTAAATAACAAATCTGTTGTCAATCTTAGTTAGTGATAAATTAATGATGTAATAATATGGCTAGTTTAATTCTGTAAGTGGAGTTAAGATGGAGTAGTGTGTATGTAAATCTTATCGCTAGCGTGGCTTAAGTAAAAACATTACAAAGTAGTTTGATGGAAGAAAACAATGGCAGGGAAGAAGCCAACACAAAATGCTAAATAGTACTCCCTCTATCTTATTTTATATGACGTTATTTTCTTTTTCAGTTCGTCCTAAAAAGAATCTTATTATTAATGAAACGAATCTCAACTACATAAATATCTAAAAATTGTTTAGATAATAGATTTCAAAAGTGCTTCTTTTTTCTTAAACATTGTGTAAAGTCAAAGAATATCACATAAAATAGAATCAAAGAATTAAAAGGGACAGTAATGCTACAATAAAACAATACGACAATTCAAAGTGTAACATTAAATAGAAATAGAAATGGAATAGCAAGGAACTCTTAGAATAATACTATGACTATTAGTAGAGAACAATAAGCGGAATAACTCTCAACTACCTAACTAAATTTTTAACCAATTTATGTTCTTCATAACCTCCCATGTAAGATTATGTCCTTAATAAGTTGAAGTTGCATCATGTCTTGACTAATCATTTCTACATACTACTTCGGACTACTTCTTTCTCTCATGCAACCATCTATATATAGCCAATCTCTAAGGAAATTTATATATCTCCTTTTCACATGTCCAAATTATCTCAATCTCGCTTCACGCATCTTGATAAATTAGTCGTAATAGATCATTATCAAAGTTATATTAATTAGAAGCAATTTGACAACAAATTAGCAACAAAATTTATAGATAATTTCAATATATTTACAACCTACACCATGGATATCAGAACTAGAGATTGTTTTGGTGAATGCTTCTGACCCTCTAAACTACTATTGCTTAATTTAGCTCTATATCTAGAGTTGGGGTGGAGCCACTATCCTTTTGCTACCATGTTGGCTACTGCTACTACTAGAAATACTTGCAGTGCTACCACAAGACAAGTCGGTGCTGCTTCCTAATTCCTTTCTGGTGGATTGATTCTTTGGCCGCCTTGGAATGCATTTTGCTCTTACCCCTTCTATCTCTTTTTCCCTTATTTCCAACTTTGCGCTCCTGCAAACGAAATAAAAAAAAATGTAATCCCACAAATAGGATCTGGGAGGATATGATACATGCATAGTGTCGGCGCACAGGATCGTAAGGGAATGCGAGTCTGCGACAACATATAATGAGATGCAAAATAAATGCAGCAACAAATAGTAGTATATATCGAAGAATAAGAAACTACAAAATAGCTAATTAGCTTAATTATTAGGCAGTTGGAAGAATTCAACGTGCAAGACGTATCTGTTGACATTTTTAAAGAGTCTTAAGCAGCATAGATAACGGTAAGGCAGTATAACAGAAGCAAACTATAAACAGGGGATATATGTATGATTAATTTTATAGAGCTTAGGGTCAAATTAAGTTAGAAATTTTTTCCATTTCAATTGGGAGGAAAAAGAAAAGGATTAAGATATAAGCAAATCCCACATGAATAGAATAGAATAGCAGGCAGCAATAATGCTACATAGTTAATACTACTATAACTTTTTTTTCTTCCTTCTGCAGAACTGTGCTTTGTAAAATCTGGTTTTGGATTTTCTGAAAGATTACAGAAAGTCATTAATGTTTAGCAATTAATTAGCTACTACCTGTGAACATTGGATAGCAATGTGATTATGACATAGTACCAAGAGGAAATTGAGCAGTGAGCAAGCCAATGAGTTAATTGTACTTCTTAATCATGAAAACAGGACAAAAGTTTTCACATGCTACCGGTCACTGGTGAATTGCCTTTTATGTAAGTAATAGACATGTAATTGGTGTTAAAACTTGATTTCCAGCTATTATTTGCTCCTATGGAAAAAAATAAATGCTCAATCACCCAAAACCAGAAAATGCAGAACCTCTTTAAATGATATTCCTGAAAAATTACTGTCTTGAATAGTTGTTTTCCTATGTCAGGCTAGGCTAATTGACTTACATGAAAACGTCTTTCATACACACCCTCGGATAACGAGGAATTGAGATCTCTAGCGAACGTACAAATTGTATTGAAGAAAACGATACTTTCCTACCTCTCATGGATAAAAATGAATACATAAAAAAGACATAAAACTAATAACAAGTTTGTAAAGCATTACAAAACCATTTCTCCCCCAAATAACTCCTGGTGACACAATAATGAGATTGAACGTATATTATATATTTAATTTCCTAACAAACTCTAACTCTACCCCGGTAACACACCTACGTAGAAATTTCTTTGTGCAATTGGTTAAATTTTGAATAGATATCCGTATTTTCTGAAATTTTTGACTGATTAAGTTTAGCTTTTGTACATTGAAGGTTCAGGGTTTTCATGGTAAATAATCTCCTGTAACATGTTAAATGGCTTGATATGTTAACTTCTACTATATATGTATATATTTTTCTCACTGTCAACATTAATAACTTAGTTTTAGGCAATACGACAATTAATTTTTTTTGTTTTGTATGAAACAAACATTATTGAGGGAATCACTCCAAGCAAAGTCAGGTACACTATTTTGGACTAGAGCAAAGTATTCGTTATCATATATAGAAACAATTTGATACGAAGCAAAGTATCGTTATATCATATAGATCGATATAGACAGTTTGGTAAGATGTATTAGAAAAAAATAATACGGTAACTCACCGATCTGCATTAAATGAAGAAGATCTCTTCAGAGCTGGATATTCGTCCTTCTTTGTCTCTATTAAGCTTCCGCTGAAGTACTCTTTATCTTCTAGCTTTGTGATTCCGTGACGCTCCACCGTAGTAATCTCTGTATCCTTCTGCACCTGATTCAATCCTGATCCACGTGGCACCCTTGATTTGTAGTGCGAAATCAATGAAAGCCCATGATCTTTTCCATAACCGCCGGGTCCACAGTCCTTGAACGACATTGACCCACACGATAATAATTGCATCAACACGGAAGAACCTCTGCCTTTTCCACTTGATTGATTATTATTAGCCGTTTGATCTTCGTTGATTGTTTCTGGCCGTACGATTACCCTACCGTCGGCTTTCATCAACGTTTCAAGTGTTTCCGGGCTTGAATCCGACGGCGGTGGTGAAATCTCGCCTCTGCTAAGTTCTGTTGACTGGCTTTGAGTTTGCTCAATACTTTGGTAATCTTCTTCTTCCTCTCCGACAATTCCGATTTCTCTTCGCCGGCGACGACGGTCGTCGGTTTGAGTTGACGCATCGGCGGCGGCGGCTTTGCCGGAGGAGTCGTTACTCGACGACTCTGCCTTGTAGACTCTGTATTCGTTGAAGTCCGCAGAACACCAGGACTGGTTGCGCCTCCGTGAAACCGCGGGAAACTCACGATCTTCGCTGAGCTTTCTCACTTCCGGCACCTGATTTTTAGAACTGGAAAAATCTACTTCTTCCATTTGAGCTGCCAACGCCGTTGCACCATCAACGAGTTCTGATCCTTTGAGAACGTACTCTTGGCCGTGTGCTGGATAAATAAAATCATGCTCCGCCAAATCGTGCCACACAAATCCATTCCTGTAGCTTCTGAATTGCTCAAAATTGCAGGAAAATCAACTTTAGTTCCATAAATGTATAAAACTCGTGACACATATTTACAACAACAATATATCAATTAAAAAAGAGAAATGCAACACGAGAAAGGACACTCATTCTAGTATTACTATCACTCAAATATGCTTAAATTCAAGTTTTCATCAGATTCGATGTGTTAGTGTTTGTAGAATCATATCCACTCATGACACATACTTGAAAGAGAAAATAAACTCAACTATCACCTTTTGGCAGACCAGGAATAGAGGGAAGCCATGCCCTTTCCTCTGAGAAAATTCAAGCGGTTGATCACATCTGAAAACAAGAGAACAACATTCAAAATCCATAACTATAAAGCAGATTAAAAACATAATCGTGAAAATTCAAGCTAAAACTCTTCAATTTTTAACCAAATCAAGCCTCAGGATCTTAGAAACGAACTAGTAAAATTTTGTTCAATGTGTGTACCTCTAAGATAAAGTCCATCAGGTGAAGAAAGAGGGACTTCCATAAAATGAGGATGCTCAAGCTGTCCATTTCTAGTGAGATAATAAACCACAGGCACTTTGCGTTCGGATTTGAGCTTGTGATTTGGATTTTCAGTCCAAACTTTTGTTCGCTCCGGACTGGTTTCTCTGTCTTTCCATTTTTGGTGCATTTGAAGCTCCTTTGCTGTAACGGATCTCGACGAAACCGCCATTAATACAAAAGTATTGGAAGAAGACGAGAAGAAATAAATGGGAAGTTGGAGCGAGTGAATCCGTAAATAGAGAAGGTGAAGGGAATGTTTTCCGAGGCAGAATGCTTGGAATTATGTGAAGTATGGGAATCGTTGAAATATAGAAGAGTGAATGCCGGGGGATTAATTTGGTGGGAAGGGGGTAGGGGGTAAAACAGAGGGAGGGAGGGAGCAGAGATTTCAAAATAGGATGCGGCAGACAGCAGCTACATGACAAATTTCAATTGTCTTGTACATTTTTTTTTCCTTCTTACCTCTTGTATTATTGCAATAATAATTTTCTTCTCTTTTATGATTTTAATTCATCCATCATATTTATTTAGATTAAGATTGTTTGTAATGATGGTAATAATGATATTGTGACGGTGGGAGAATTGGTTATAACATTTTATCCGTATCTTCAGCCAACATTAAGAATGATTAATAAGTAAAACGTATTCGAATTCTTTGTTAGGTCGTATTTTATGATTTGAAGTCAAGCAAGTTGTAAAATAAAGATCAATCCCAAGTTAAGCTTTCAGAAAGTAGGATCAAATATCATGGAACTTTGTTCTCAACCTATATAGAGTTGGAGTACCCAAAACCTATCAAATCTTAGCTTTACGAGTGTAGTTTACAATGTATCAAATCATTCATTCATACGACTTTAAAATAAAGATAAGTATACATGGTGACGAACCCTATATTCGCGGAAAATATATAGATATTAGGATTTTTTTTTTCTATCCCAAGTAAGTTCCTAAAGTAGAACATCTTCCTCATCTTTAAATTATAATGCACATTCTAATCTATATGCATGTTTAAATTCATATAGGCCCGTCTTTTAACAGTTGTATTTGTAAAAAGCCAAATAAAGAGAAGATAAAAGCAAGTTGACTTTATTTAGTTGTTGCAATTTTGGAGACGTTTGGCCCATGAGAAATCGTTACTTCTTTTCGAAATAATTCTTAATTTTATTATTTTAAAATTAATGTTTGGTTGTAAAATTTAAATGGCCCGTCAGAAATATGTTGGGTTTAATTAGTAAGTGTGAATTGGAAAATGAAAGAAAAAAATAGGAAAAATGTGCGGGTAACCAAGTAAACGGAAATGAAGAATCATTTCTCCCTCATCGGTAAATTAGAGGAAAAATTTTGTCCTTATATTGGAAAACATTTCCTGTAACTCTTAAAGAGTCAAGTAGAGGGGACCCCCTCTCGTCGTCGCTCGACTTCGATTGATATATTTTAACAAACTTTTAATTTCCGCGCGTAAATTTCCTTAGAACAGACACAATCGTTCCCAAACGATACCATGCCTGTTTTGAACAGGTGAGTTTGCACCCAATAATCCCTATAAATAGAGACCTTTCTTGCTCTTTTCATCATCGAAAAAATTCTTCTTCTTTTCTGTATACATTTTCTTATAAATAAGAAATAGAGTCTGTTTGTGATCTATTGTTGAATTTTGAGTTCGTCGTAATTACAGAAGTTTGAGGTAATGCTACATCTATAATAGTTAATCTGTTTTATCATGTAAGGAAGTAATCCATAACCTATGGTACATTGATGAGATTAAATTCCTTAAGGACAAACAATGTATTTTGTGGATTAAGATTGGTTTGTAATTTTATTTAATTTTATTTATTTATTTTTTCTTGATTTATTGTTTCTATTATTTTTTAAATATAAAAGGGATAAACAAGATTAAGAAATTTAAATAAAATGAAAAATATTTGAAATCTAAGTAGAGGATCCAATCTCATGATAAACTTGCAAGATATTCAAATATCTTTATGAAATCATTTGTGTCTGTCCTCTATTAATAATTGGGAGGAAATATGTCTCAGTCGTTGTAAAATTATTCCAAAAATACCTTTTATTCACAATAATATAATATACTGAAAATCTTTAGTTTTTTTTAATAAGGAAAATTTTGGATAAATTTTATAATGATAGAGATATATTTGATTTTAATTAATAACAGACAAAAAAAAATTGAACCAATTTTATAACTATCAAGTTATATATTTGATCCAAACTATTTATGGAAAACAAATTTAAACCTTTTTACTTTAAAAATTAGAACCAATATGAATAAACTAATAATCACACATAAAAACTTTGAATAATATACTTACATGATTTGAATTTTGTAAAAAAGGAAGAAATACCCTTTTAAGTACTAGATATTTAAGTAAGAATAAAATATAACATTTAAATGTGAATTAGTTATCACAATCATTGTCACAACTTTACTTAGCATATGTGTTTATAAAGTGAACAGTTTGTCTCTGCATGCTTTAGCTTTCAAATTTCATTGATAAATTATTGTTATTATTATAAGTGTGGATAATAAAATATGTCTCGGTTAAGTAAGCAGTTAAGCAGACAGTTACCGATTGACATGTCTGCTTAAGCATAAAACTGCAGATTGATGTGTTTGCTTAAGTAAAAAGCTACAGATTGACGTGTTTGCTTAAACAAGTAGCTACAGATTGACGTGTTTACTTCAGTTATTTATTTTTATTTTACCGTTTCTATTAATTATTTCCTCAGTTATTTCAACTGTTACTTTACAATATTATCCTTAATAAATCATTTTCTCAGCTACTTTAACTATGATTTTACTACATCACCCTAGTTAATTATTTTAAATTAATTATACAAATATTAGAATTAGGATGAAACAAACACAAAATGATAAATTATGTCTTTCTTTTTAAATTGGACAAATGAAATTAAATAATCATTTTAATATCTGTCGATGATTATATTTATATATATAAAAAATATTTTTTTTTAAATAATATAAATAAACAAAAAAGATTCCATGAAAAACATTTTTCTCCGTACTAAACACACCCACAAAAAATAGTGATAATTACAAGTTGGAGTATACTATTATGCTCCATTAATTAATTAAGGAGGGAATAATAATGGCAAAAAAAAATATATTTTTCTCTCACTTGGTTTAAAATAGTGTAATTTATAAGAGATTTTCCAGCAATTCAAAGCAACTATGTTTTGAAAATTTCACAAAGGTAAAAATATGTGTCTGTTTTTGAAGTTTCTGCAACTCTTTACATTTCCTTTTTTGATTTCTGATTATGGTTCTCTACCTCTATTCTTTGGGGTGTGAAAAATTGAATTCATCCATAAATTGAATTGATAAAAATATTATTGATTTATTATTATTGAGTTATTAAGTTATCAGATTTTTAATAATTTTAAAAAAAAATATTATTGAATTATCGGTTAGATATCGGTTTTTATTATTGAGTTATTGGATAAACTGATAATCCAATAAGATTATAATAATTTACTATTTTACCCTTTCGTAAATACTAAATATTAATAATTTAATAGTAATAGAACACAATAACAATATTTTACCTATTTTAATCTTTACCGTATTTAAGTGATTAGTTATCCACTTTAGTATTTTAGTTTGTAATTAACTAATTATAACTTTTGCAAGTTTGTAAACATAGTTTTCGTACTCTATCTGCTTTTTATTAATGCAAATTCTCATTATCATTCTTATTGGGTAAATCGAAAATCGAATCGTTAAGGACTTAAAATTGATAAATTGAAAATCGATAAAAAATATTTTATTGGTTTGACATATTTAAAAATTGAAAATCAATAAACCGAACCGATAATGTATAAAACCAAACCGAACCGACCGATGCACACCCCTTACATATTCTTCAACATCTATCTACTGCTTCAGTTTGGTATTTTAAAATTTGAACTCGAAATTTCATAATTGATACTTGAAAATATATATTAAATTAAATAATAAAGTTTTAAACTTTGATTCGATATGATAATTTTGATTCAATTTAATAATTTAATTTTTGATGATTTATATCCATCCTACCTCGATATACTTTTTGTATACATATCTAATTCACTTTAGATACATCAAGTATTTTTTGAATTCTGCAGTTTAATTTTTAATATTTAATTTGTTTGAAATCGTTGTTGATTATATTCTTGTCGGATTAAATTCAAACTAGTTCAAAAAGAGTTGACTTTTCACTTCTGTCATACTTCACCAAACATTGACTAAATCCCACTATGATTATTATTATGTTATTAGGAACATCATTTTTCTTCAAGTAAATTGAATAAATTACTTACTTGGGACCCAAATGTTTGGCAATTTTCCTATTAATATATCTAGTATTATTATTAATAATAAATTTAATTTTAAGACATTACATTAACAATATAAATATTTATGACTTATTTTAGATCAGATATTTCGATAATTCTTTTATTTGAAATTTTGTATGAGTGAAATAATAATATCTTGTGAATGATTGGTGGCGTCCTAAAAACAAAGATGAAGCCAAACATTTTTTGAGGAGAAGATTTGACAGGGCAGATCTTTTGTTAAATTGGACAAGAATGTACGAGTTTATGTGCAGCTAGAGGTGACCGTGTTTTTACCCTATTTGCAACTTATGCTACTCTACTCTACTTCACATGATCTACCTAAACCTAAATGGGTTGGTTTATTCATAGCTACGATATTTTATAATGATAGGATAAGTAATTTTATGAGATATTCTTTGTTTGTATCGTCCCATTAACTAAACGATTCTTAAGGATGTATGTCCTGGTCCAAATCCATGATAAGGGCGGGACAGTATAGATGGGTGTGTGTGACATGTTGAGTGGTTGTGCCCAGTACTACAACCCCATTATGACTTGATAATTGTTTCAATATTCTATTATACTCTTTCCGTTTTATATTATTTGATTAAAAAATCATAAATAAAATGATTAATTTTACTAATTTACCTTTTATTCATATTGTTGGTCATCAAGATAATTTATAAAAGATATGCTTAGTTGCATTGGAAATATGAATAGATATCATTGTAATATATGTAAAAAAGGAATTTTTTTAAACATCTAAATTTGTTTTGATGTACAAAGAGTATTAATTATAGTAAGGGTAAAATAAAATATTTTAAAGTAAATTTTATCTTAATTTAGTAAGTGGACAAATAATTTGAAACATGTTTTTTTAATAAGATGACTAATTAAGTTGATTTAGGCTCCTTCCCTTTCTCTGTGTAGCCGCGGTATTCATTCCGACATTTCATTTCCCTCCATCATTTGATTAAGTTGAATATGAATAAATGAATGCAATCTTATCCAGAAAGATCAACTTGTAAGGCCACTGACGTCACAGAACGAACTAATCCGCTGATTGCATTGGATTCTTTTGGATTAAAGAATACTAGCTTTTAGTGTGAATTCCTTCTCTAAACTGGACATTATCTAAATTCTTATTCTAAAAAGTTAAAAGAAATTTTTTACCATGTCCTTTAGAAGCTTTTACACGAAAGAATGAAAGGAAAATGACAGTTAAGCAACTAGTGATTCACAAAATTAGGGCCAAAAATGACTAAAATAACCCCTCACCCTTTTCCCTCCCAAACAAACTTTTTTTTTTTTTAATTAACTATGATTTTATTAATAAAAAGAAAGTTACAAACAAACGTGACCCTCAAATTTTCATTTTAATTCCTAAATATATTGAATTACAAATTGAGCCCTAATTTTAAAGTATAAATATTCTATCACACAATTCTCTAATCCTCTCATTTACTCTCTCTAAATTTGCTAAGTGCTATCAAGTTCTTTACCTAGACTATTAATACACTCATTTCATATCTTACTATTTTTAACTTTCGTATTTAATTTATTATATATCAGTTAAATTCATATTTAATTATGTTATATATTTTTAAAATAATGGTCCCTAAAAAGTTATTTGGCATGCCCATCCATTACTAGAAACAATCTCAAAGTTGAGTGATTGGGTTAATTAACGATATCGAAGGAAAATGATCTTTTTTTCGATTTATGGAATTTTTAATTTTGTTATAATTATTTATACACAAAATTGACTATCCCTTATTTATTTATTTATTTGCATATTTTTGCACAAATTATTTTTACCAAGATAAAATTAGGTTATAAACGAGTGAATAGGGGAAGTTTGTTTTTTTTTAAATAAAATAAAATTATTTTTTCAACCCAACCTGTATCTTGTATTATTTATTAATTAAAAAAAAATCTAGCGTGAAGACAATTTTTAAATATTACAATACTCACAAACTTGTTTAAAAGAATATATCCTCCTTCCACTTCATTCATTAAGAAAATTTGATAAACAGTACAATTTAGAGCGTAATAACGAAATGTAGTAACAATTTCTGTATTTACAATTCATAGTTCTAGCTTATTGAAATTTTAAATATAGCAATAAAGCGTATCCACTTATAAGCAAAATTAGTGGTGAAAGCCCGTGCTAGCACGAACCCAATATAAATTATTTTCTAGTCTCAATTTATGTGACATCGAAGATATTGTGAAATTATAATTGAAGCAGCTAAAGAAATATTATGAAGTTGTTGAAGCAGACACGTCAATACACAATTGTCTTGAAAAGATTAAAAGCCGACAAATTATTTTTTATTGGCCCACCGAAAGTTGCTCAAGGTGATATAGTAAAATCATAGCTGAAACAACTGAGAAAATAATTTATTAGGGGTAATAGATGTAAAGTCATAGTTGAAACAACTGAAACAGATATGTCAATTGACAGCTACCTGCTTAAGTAGACATGTTGATCAAGACGTGTCTGGTTATCACCAGTTA
Source organism: Solanum aculeatissimum (assembly GCA_038996855.1). NCBI lineage: Eukaryota > Viridiplantae > Streptophyta > Magnoliopsida > Solanales > Solanaceae > Solanum > Solanum aculeatissimum. The sequence continues at coordinate 1,990 of JBCEWC010012688.1, read as the reverse complement.
TATATAAGTAGTAAAAGTAGATATATTGCATCCATTTACAAAATCAACTTACATGCATACACTTTATCATTTCACCCCACAAATGTTGCACATACAACTTACATGCATATAACACACACTTTACATATACATACAAACATACACCTGTATATCATTGTATCGCACTTATATTTTATGAGACATACTTCTATCATCATCAAAAATGATCATCAAAATTCACTTGTATCACACTTATATTTTATAATATACAAATCATCATATCTAGTTTTCATCGTTGGAATTTTTCCGTTTAGCATTCTTTCTTTATCATCTTCCATAATCCGTCATTAACAACCCCTTAATTACTTCTTCCGCCTCGTTCTCGTGGCAATTAACCACTAAGTATACTGCTCGCTGCAGCACTTTAGCTCTGCGAATTTGAATTATAATTATATATCGTATATATAGTTCATATGTAGCTACGTATTGTAATTTTTCAAAAAAGATTTAACTATATATCGTGTACATAGTTCATATGTTTTTATGTATTGTTTTTTTTAAAACTATATATCGTATACATAGTTCGTATGTTTTCCAAACGATGTAATTTTTCTTCATTTTGTATGTTCTTCTTTGGCTTTACAAGTAGTTTAAACTTTAAAGATGTCAAAAAATAACTTTTAAATTTGTAGCCTTAAAATAAAGGAATGTATAACATATTAAAGGGTTGAATACATATATGCTCCACTCTCGCTCGCCTCTCTCCTATAATGTGTAGCGTAATTTTAGCAAATTATAACTATTTTTTGTCTGATTATGTTTCAAAATATTTTTCTTTTGAAAAATCCTCTTTTAATAATTCAATAAATACAACCTTTAGTATAAGATATGTAACTAAAGAGAGCGACCTCTCGGTCACTGTTCTAACCCAAAATGGCCTCCTTTCCTCTAAATTACTAAAAATAGCCATTATTTTTGTTAAAACAGTGACCGAAGGGTCATTTCCTTCGATTATTGCCGCAAATTGAAAATTATTTTGAGTGAATAATATGTCAAAAGAATCGAGACATCTATCATGAGGAGCTCATATCTAAAATTTGAGTTGTTTTAAAGAAAATTTAAGTTGATGTTCATTGACGAGTTTCAAAACTCAAATTTTGAAATTTGACGTAACACAAATGTGAATCTTTCGAGTGAATAATATATAAAAAAACTTGAAACATGAAGATGAGCTCATATATAAAATTTGGGACTGTTTAGAGGATTTGAGCCACTCGAAATTGAAAAAAATAATTTCGTTTGTTGAGAAAGATGAATTATTGCAATATATCAATATATATGGATGTATATACGTCTCTAATGCATATATACTATTATAAACTATAATTTATACAAATTGAACTGTTGGTGTAATATACCACAATACAATAAATTACAGTTGAAAAAATAAAATGACAAAATTAAATAAAAAACTAATATATGCACTTAATATTTTATTTTAATAATAAAATGCATATACACCAACCTGAGCTAATTTGAATTTCAATTCTAAACACAAAATATTATGACAAAGTAAAATCATTGTTGTCAGCAGTCAACATTTACCAAATCTTGAGTGGTGACCTTTCATCCTTGGGGCAAAAAGAAGGGGTCTCTGTACATTGAAAAGTACTCAAGCTTGTTATCAACAAAAATTACAAATATATCAGATATGGGTTTAATTTTATGAAGCATCATTTTCATTATAAATCTTTGTTTTATTATATTAAATCATCATCGTTATAATTATCAATAATGATTGTGATGGGACAAATAGATTTATGTGATCTCTATCTTTAATCGAAAGTTTCAAATTTAAACATTAAATATGAAAAATAATCTTAGAAAGAATTTTACAATCTTGCGCTCAGATATCAAATAAAAAACAAAAAATAAAAATACTCCCTCTGTCCATCTTTACTTGGCCCCTATACTATTTTAGGATGTCCAACAATACTTGTCCAGTTTATGA
>JBCEWC010012687.1:0-15662 GCA_038996855.1 Solanum aculeatissimum | reverse complement strand
TGATTTAGATCGGATGAACCGCCGACAAATTTTCATTCTTCTTTCCTATTGTATTGGTCTCTCTATATCATTCTCTATGATGTATCATGAATAAAAAATAATTTTTTTAAAAAAATTTGGTAGCGTGGGAATGGATCAAAAGAAAAAGAAAGTTGGATTCCATGGAAGAGATGTTTGGGGAAGAAGAAGAAGAAGAAGAAGAAGAAAGGGGGAAAGGGGGTTGGGTAGTGTGGGTCAAGTGAAATAGTTTATTATTTTTTGTAAAAAATCAAAACATGTATTAGAAATTATTTTAAATATTTCATTTTTTCTATAATTTTGGGGCCCAGATACACTCTTCATTTTTTTTTTTGTTGATTATTAAAAAGTGTCTAATAGGAACTGACTTTTAAATAACTAAAAGTGTTCAATAGGAACAAGTCCTGGTGGGAGTGTCTAAGTGAAAAATGTAGACAAGTTTAGCTGTCTGTGGATGACTTAAGCTTTTTTATTTAATTTAATGAAGCATTACGTCAATGGGTTAACAAATACTCCCTCCGTCCAACTTTACTTGGCCCCTTTTGACTTGATACAGGGATTAAGAAGTAGTAAATGATAGGGGTAATTTTACCAAATCACCCTTTGAATATAATTAATACAATATCTTGAAAAATGTAATAGAAAAAAATTATAATTAATGAATAAATTAGGAACTAATAGTAAAATTATCATTTTCAAAGTGGACAAATATTGTTGGTATCCTAAAATAGTATAGGGATTGACAGAGAGGAGGGAGTATACAACAATAATCCGGCACTAAATCTGACCCGATCCATAGGCGTCAGGGGGCCGGTAAAGCATATGACTGCGCATTCGATAGCTCGCTGAACAGGGGATTTTCATAAAGATTAGCATTAGATTTGTGAATTGCGAATAGTGATAAATGATTTTTCAAGAAATGCAGAAAGCTATTGGTGCTTACAGGGAAGTGCTGAGGCTGGTGAGGAAACTTCCCAAGGACTCAAGGCCTTACTACGCAAAATACGCCCGAGAAAACTTCGTCAACTACAGAGAAATCGACTCAAATGATCCAAATGCTCTCCAAGAACTCCTTCAACGAACTTACAACCATTCTCTCTGGGTCCTTAAAAAGGTATTATTTTTTTACACTAAAAGTAGAGGGACTTGCGTTCTACTTTTATTTTGAATTGGATCGAGTAATTGATAGACCCACTTGCAATTTCTTATTGTTTTTCAGTATTCAGTGGACCAATCTGCAGCGGATCGCTTGAAAAATATATGCTCTGCCTGATGGTTCGTCTTGTCTACCAACTGTTTGTTACTATTTCGCAAAGAGCTTTGTTCGTTTGTTGCTCTTTCTTTTTTCCTTGGTACTTTAAATTGGGATATTCTGCAATAGACAGTTTCTGATACTTCATAATCCTGTGTTTCTGTTATTAGGATACAATTAAGTCTATTGTCAGATGTAACTTATGGAGGTTGGTTGAATGATCATTCCAATATAAAGGCGTAAACTTTTTCGTATTAGAAGGTTGTAAAGTACAAAAAGGCTGTAGCATTTGAGAATAGTTAAGTTCTGCTAATTACTGTTCATAATAGGATTCACGAAAAATAACTACTAGTAATTTTAGGTAAGTTGTCTTTTCTATTTACAAGGCTCTAAAGTCCAAGATCCATTTATGATATAAATGAGGTCAAGTCAAATTCTCACATGTGATGGACAAGTACTTTGATAGGAAATGGGTGGACACATGCTTGAAGACTCATTTCTTCTTTTGCACATATATGGGGCTTTAGAAAGCCAACACATTTATTAATTTCCAAACTTTTTGAAGCCAATCGTCTTTGTTAATAATGAGGTGAATCACTATGATTGTCTGGTTGTTATGATAGTTCGACACTTTATTTATTGTCACTTTCTGATTACAAACTATACATCACTATCACAGTGTATGATATCCAGTTTTTATGAGGTGTCACTTACAGTCTCGCAGCATTTGCTTTTACGGTGTTGACCTAAATTATTGTATTAATGTGGTGATGTAAACATGGTGGAAAGACTTCAGTTGTATAGTCAGTTTTAATCCTGATTCCTGAAGGGTTACTGATCCTGAAAAGGTAGCTTAGTGAGGCTGTAATAGGTTGAACAATTAAAATCTGAAGCCAACATAATTAATCACCTTACATTATTGCATCTACAAGTATTTTTAGGGCACTGCTGAATGCATTGTGTTTTGAGATGGTTCTCACACATGGTTTGCACATGAATCTTGCTAGGGGAGAATGTGTATAGGATCATAAGTTACCATGTGGTTCCAATTTAAGAATCACTTTTTGATGCATGAAGTGTGCATATACGGTAGAAATGATTGCAGACATGTTCTTTGCTCCGCCCAGGTTTCTCTTCAGTCCTTAGTGGGTTGTATTTTTAATCTAACAACAAAGTTGATGCTTCCTTCTGTATCGTGATAAGTTCTCTGTTAGACAATGAAATGGCAAAATTATTTTGCTCTAGTTAGGGCTTAAGTGTGTGAATTCTAGTTTTATTGGAAAATCTTTGGTAATACAGCTTCAAACTGCTGATTTTCAACATATCTATAATTCCTAGATCTGATTGTGTTTAGCACTACAGAGATGGAAAGTGACAGATCAATCACATCATGTTCTACTTCTTTTAGAGCTATTCAGCAGCTGGTAGTATTAATTTCAGAGGTTGTAGTTTCTTCTGTATGACATATCAAACAAAGCGCCCTAATTTTCTTCAGGTTCATGAAATAGTGAAAGTTGAATTGTTTACTATATTAGGCACATTCCATTTCAGGTCAATGTGCTTTTACAGGAAGTGTCCTCATTTTTTTCTTTTCTCACTTCTTAATAGATAGATGCCTTTTGAAAACACAAACAAGAGGGTAAATTGTGATGGTCCTGTTCCTACAGACTTCAGTGGCAGTTTCCCTTAATTGAGATTGGTTGGGGATGATAGTAGAAACTGAGGAAGGAACAAACTTATTTGCTAGTTCTTCATAAATCACTTTTCAATTGTGCTGATCAAAATAGTGCATAGTGTTTACAAAGAAAGTGCATTTGTCAAGATGCAAAAATTAATTGGTTTATTAGGCTAAATCCGTGTTCTGGTCAATCCTAGGCACCTTGATTTCTACTTGGTAATACCATTTGTCTTCTACTCACCAGTTTATGTCCTATCAAATACACCTTTAGAATGTAGATCTATGAGACTTACCCCCCCCCCCCCCCCCAAATCCAGTAAGAACGGGTCACTTTATTAATGATGTTATGTTCTAAAAATGAAGAAATATAGGTGAGGTGTGAACGACATGGGAAAGGGAAAAACACTGGTAGCCTACTTCCCAGTTCCCTGATTAAAAATGTGTGATTTTATATCTCTATCACTATGTTTCTTCTTTCTTTTCAATGCATGCATGCATGTGTAGTGTCTGTTGAGCAGTCATTTGTAGTTTGTACAAGTCAGATGAGGAGTTTTTGGTGATTTGTAGAAGTGAAGTTGTGTCTATACATGTATTAGTTAGTTCCTGCCCTAGCGTGTTGCTTCCATGGACCACTGAAGGCTATATGGAGGCGGTATGTAGTGACAATGGATGAAGATTTTATAAATCTATAGAGGTTTAAGCTAAACATATTTAATCGTGCCTGCTTTTAATTAGGATTTCTTGATCGCATAATGAAGTAATATGTGTTAACAAAGATCAAATAGCTGCAACAGGAATGACTAGTAAGTAAGATCGAAAAATAGTAATGGTATCTTTCTGGATCCTTAATTAGCTGTCTTGCTACTAATTTTACATGAACTAAGCACTAGGTCAAGTGCTTGGGTTTTGAACCAGCAGACGGTAGAAGCTTAATCGAACTTAGAGATTGACCAATTTTGCATCGTCCAAAGAAGCTAAAATGTCTGCTTTTGGTTTCCTCGTGCAATTGGTACTCGGCCCTATGTGCCCGGGTGGTTTAAAATCGAATCGAAATAAATAATTAAAATGAGTAATTGATTTTGTTGATTTAGAATTTTCCATAATGATTTTAATTTTGTTTATATCCAATCATTGTTTCTTAATGGTTTGAGGTTTTTTTCTTAGCAGGTTAACCTAGCTTGATAGTAAATTAATACTATAAAGTTAGGTTTGATTTCATAGTTTCATTTCCGACTGTTTCAAACTCTCGGTATTGTACAAGGTGCAAGTATTTGCTTTCAACTCATGTGTATAATTCATTTGCTTTGTTACTTTGTTTCTAAGTTATTTTCAATAATTTTCTTGTGTAAAATCTGAACGATTAAATCGATAATTGAACTAATAGCGATCAATAATTAATAAATTGTATCTTAGTTATAAAAAATTGTATCTTAGTGATTTTATAACGATTTAACATATTTACAAATTAATAACCAATAAATTGAATTGATAAATTTCAAAATCAAACCGATAAGTACACACTGTGTACTACACAGCAACCCTATGTGCTATGGCAGCAATCTGCGTAATTGTTAGGTTTTTTCGCATTTGTCGTCAAACATGGTCTTCGATTTGCCTCGTCTTCTAAGGAAATCTTGTTCCACGTGCAAAAGTCACCGTTCTGAACCTATGTCTGTGATTGTAATACTCATTGATAGTACTTACGACTTACACTATTTATTTATTTAAAATTAAAGATCCTTTATTGTAGACTCAATTGCATATAGTACTATGACTGTGAGATAAAATAAAGTCCTTTCCGTTCTTGGGGTCTGAGTATCAAACCGCCAAGAGTTCTATGCTATTTGAAGGTTTTCCATCCGATTACTTTCCCGAGAAATGGACTAGTTTACTCTGTTTAATTGTCAATAAGTTGCTTTTAATAACATATTCAATGTAATTTTAAAAATAAATTTAAATAGAATAAGATGTATCCATATTAAAGCTTTATTTTTATGGCGTAGAGAGATTATTTTTCGACAGACTATAATCTCAAAAGAAATATAATTGATGCAGGAAAGTAAAATGAAAAAAAAAAGACAATGAAATACCAATGTAGAAAATAAGTGTAACAAATATTAATACACATTGGAAAAAATTAACCAGGTAATGCGTAAATCATACTATTTGCAGTAAATAATACACGACTAACTATTAAACTTCTATCCTAATATAATATTAAACAATAAAAATTTATATTTGGCTACAATTTGAAAAATATTTTTATTAATATTAAAATAACAATTGTGCCCAATGTTTGTTTGTTTTTTGGAACATCAGAAAAATTCAAGTCACTAGAATCTCTGCTATATGTTTTGTTCGATGGATGAGCAGCTTGTGTGTACTACTAATTAAATTTCAACTGTTTAATAATTTGCAAATCACATAATAAAATATAATATAAATTGTTCTTGACAAATTTAAAAAATATTGAAAAAAAATCAATTCCAAATTATTCGTGTGGATGATCATTCTCCGAATCAACTGAGGCATCCCCAAAGGGACAATTGTGCCCAATATTTTAAAAATAATTTTGCTATCATTCAAAAGTATTTATTTATTTTTCTAAAATTTGGCCAAATACCAAAGCACCGGTAAGGACATGATGACTCATAATGAGTGTTGATGATAAAATAAAAACCAGCAAGGTTTTGTTTTATTGCGTTCCCAAAACAAAAACTTTGGGAGTGTGGACGAGAGAGGGGTAGCACGGTTTCTCGGGTGAATTGTTTTGACTGAGACAGCACAGTACAGTAGGGACGATACTACCGAAGCCAAACTCCCCAGTCATTTTTGCAACGCCCGTAACGCCTCCACTCAAATTTACACGACACACACGTCCTTCCTTCAAAACTCATTATTCTTACTACGTGGAGCTCCCTCTTTATTTTCATTTTTATTGTCCTAATTTACATTTTAAATTTAAATAATTAGATATTCTTCTCAATTTAATTTAACAAAAAAATATATAAAATGTATCAAAAGTCCGAGAACCCAAACAGTCCTGCTAGTAAGAAGAGAACAACCGAGTGCATATATCAATGTTTGTCCTCGTCCATGTTAGTTTAAAAGAAGCTTCCGTCGTTTACTCCCATAAACAAAACCCAGTTTTTCCCATCAGAAAATCCATTAGCTAGTGTCAGATAGAGCAATGGCGGGTGAAGAAGAGAGTACACTCGACGGAGGAACCTATTCAGAACTACTATTTGCCGACGATGATGATGGCCTAGGAGGATGTTTCAGTTTCACTACTTCATCTTCCCCAAAAATGCTCTGTTTTGGTACTGATACTCCTATACTTGAAAATTCTCCCGTACAAACACCAGAGCCAAAAACCCAAAAATCTGGACTCACATGGAGTGGAGATTCACAATCTGCTTGTTCAAGTAGCAACATCAGCAAGTCCAATGTATGTAAACAAATTTAATTTTCTTTATTTTTGTGTGAGCAATAAAAAAAAAAATTTGCGTTTTGTGTGTGAGTTGGTTTTTTGGGCTTCTGGGTTATTTGTCTTTTGTGCAGAAAAAGCGAAATGGGGCAGAGAAGGAATCAGTTGAAAAAACCAAAGCTGGAAATCAGAGAAATTGCAAGAGGACAAAGCTGCTAGAAAATTCAAATGTGAGTACAGGCACAGCCCATGCAAAGGTCAGAAGAAAATGAAAACAGACGAGTCACACTATTTGCATCATGAGCTTTCTCAATTTTCTTTCTAATTTTGCACAATAATAATGCAATGCAGGTTAAGAAAGAGAAACTTGGTGAAAGAATCACAGCACTACAACAACTTGTATCTCCCTTTGGCAAGGTTCAATTTAATTCCTCTCTAATTAATTACTGGCATCTTGAATTGTAGTGTAGTCAATTAATTAAAATGGATGTGAAAGTGCAGACAGACACAGCATCAGTGCTACATGAAGCGATGGGATATATCAGGTTTTTGCACGATCAGGTTCACGTCTTGTGTTCTCCTTACTTGCAGCGCCAGAGCCAGTCTCCCTCCATACGTGTAAGTACTTTCATTTTGACCAATTCACTTTTCATTAAAAAGTCCTCTCATTTACTATTTCGTACGTATATATATGTGTCCATCTCTCAAATTTCGAAATTTTAATTAGTTTATAGATTTTTAAAATATTAATTATTATGAATTATAATACTTTTTACATCTTATTTAAAATATTTGAAGATTTCCAATGCAAATTCTCAATAAAACATGAAGGATTTGACTCTCTCAAAACAAATTGGGAATGCTATACTATACAGTAGTTACTACTTACTGGTACAACAACCCCTTCCTCACTTGTCTTGGAGGTGAATTTGGAAATTTTCCAGGATTTTCAAATAAAGTGAAATTATTTCAGAAAAAAATGTTGTTGTTGTTTTGGCAAACCGGGCTAAGTGACAAGGGTGCTTTAGGTAAAATTAAGTTACTTCTTGCTATGCTCTTATGCCATTTTTATATTCCTTTGTTTTTGATGTGTTTTGTCTTATTTCTTCTTTTTAAAATTTATAATCAGAGTTTAAAAGAATATTTTTTCTTTTCTTTAATTTCAACTTACAAATGAGACCTGTCAAGACTACAAAATTAAAGAAAATATTAGCACATTCTACATACCTTCTTTTTTTTCAAAAACACAAAATTCAAGTTTTTTCTTACTTTTAAAACTTGTGTTACGTTAAAATCAGTCAAATAAATTAGAATGAATAAAGCGTGATTTATTATATACTTCCTCTGTCCCAATTTAATCATAAATTTCAAAAGTCAGTCTTTCTTTCTTAAATTTCATGTTAAATCAAATTAAGTCATATAAACTGAAACACAAGGAGTATATAATATGCAATTCAATCAGCACTAACAATTAGACTTATAATAATACACCCTTGCGATGTGAAATCAATTGAGATCATGAGGTCTTTGATAGAGGAAGAAATATGAATTAATTTCTTTTTAATTCAAGTCTGGTTGGACATATTTACTCGATAGCTATTTAAAAACAATTAAGGTGCACGTGAGCTGATCATTTTTGAACGTGTTATAAATTAATGTGACACAGGAGGGCGGGGAAACGGAAGCATCGAGAAATGAGGTGTTGCTGAGGAGCAAAGGACTTTGTCTAGTCCCAACAGAGCTCACTTTCCATGTAGCTGATACTACTCTCAACGGCGCTGATTTTTGGTCACCTGCCGCCATGATGAAAAACAATAGGAATATTACCCAATGAACAATCCCTTTGCTGTCTTTTGATCTCCATTTTTTTCTTGTTTTGGGGGGTTGATAAATAGGGGAACCCCCCTTTTTTGGATGTAAAAAGACTAGTAGGTATGGCAGCAGGTTTTTTGAACGCTGATGGAGTTTCAAACTCTTGCTGGGTGTTGGAAATTGTAGACTTCTAGGGAAATGGAAAAGTGTTGCTCTTTTCAGTTCGAAAAGGATTCGTAGGCTCCTTTAATTAATTCATGTTTCCCTGGTTTGGTACCACTTCTTTTAGTACAAAATGTTAGAAGTGGTATAATTATTCCTATAACATCAAGCCGAAATGATTTTGTACTCCTTAACATATCATAGTACTCCCTTAGTTTCATTAAATACCAATTAAATCATTAATGAATTAGTGAGAAAATCTAATAAAAGGCTTAAAATCTTATTCCACGAACAAATCTAGCAAAATTTCATTAAAATCGTCTAAATTGAGCTCTTAATCTCTCAAACTCAATTTTCACTAATGAATCCTAATTATGGAAATGTCAAGTACAGCGATGGTCGATACGGGCTTGTTGAAGTGGAGAAAACACACAATTATCTCAATTAGGGTGACAATTAAACGGGTTGAGTCAAATTTGAGTAGGTTATAATAGGTCAAGACAATAAACGGTTCAAGATCCAATCCAACCCAACTCAATCCAAATGTGCTTGGATCAAAATGGATTGGGTTAAAACGGGTTGAGTAATGGGTTATAGAACGAGAAAATTACACATAATGCCTATTAAATGTAGAGGTCTTGATTTTTTGTCCTTCATAAGGGAAGTCTTACAAAAATGCTCTTTTTTCAATTTAAGTTGAGTCAAGGATATTTTTGTCCCTCTATACCTTAAATATTTTTTAAAAAACTCTTTATACTCAATTAACTCTTAATTTTCCTATTTTTCTCTTTCTTTATTTTTCTTTTATTTATTATTTTTCTCGATTTTTTGTTTCTTTGTCTTTTTTTTCTCCTTTTTTTTTGAACTTCTAGTTTTTCTTTTTGTTTATTTTTTAATTATTTTTTTTACTTTTTTTTTCTTTTTCTTTTTTTTAACTTGTAATTTTTTTTCTTTCTTTTTTTAAAATTATTTTTTTATTTTTCAGTTTTTTCTTTTTTTTTCTTAACTTGTATTTTTCTTCTTTTTCTTTTTTTTATTTATTATTTTTTTCTCTTCTCTTTTTTTTCTTTTTCTATTTTTTATTTTTATTTTCATTCTATTAAATCATCAAATTAAATTTTATTTCTCATAATGTAACAATGTTAAGTCCTGCCTGTGGGGCTTAACTTCTTGTTAGGACTAACAAGTCTTACCTCTAGAGCAATAGTTATAGAATATCTCATAAATTAAAATACTATGTGATATTATCAAGTCTTCCCTATGAGGCTTAACGTGTTGTGTTTGAAATTCTTGGGCTAAGAGGCAAGAATTATATAACGTATTATAAATCAAAATACAATTCAGCAGTATCAAGTCTTACCCATGGGGCGTAACTTGTGAATTTTTTTGTCTATGTCTTGCCTTTAAGACAAGAATTATAGAATATCTCATAAATCACTACGTAATGTGGTAATGTCAAATCTTGCCCATAAGGCTTGACTTGTTGTTAAGAAGTCCTTGGACTAACAAGTTTAACCTCTTGGGCAATAGTTATGGAGTACTTCATAAATCAAAATAAAATGTGATTTGTCAAGTCTTGCCCATGGGGCTGAACTCGTTGTTTTGAAGTCCTTGAACTAAGAGGCAAAAGTTATATATATAATAAATCAAAACACAATGTAGTTGTTAAGTTTCGCCCATGGGCTCAAGTTGTTAAGTTCTTGGACTAAGTTTTGCCGCTAAGGTAAAAGTTATAGAGCATCTAATAAATCAAGACATACTGTGATAGTGTCAAACCTTGCTTTTAGGTCTTAACTTGTTGTTTGGAAGTCCTTGGGCGAAGAGGCAAGAGTTATAGATCATGTAATAGTATCAAGTCTTGCTCATAAGACAGAATTTGTAAAATTCTTTATCTAAGTCTTACCTCTAAGACAAAAGTTATAAAGCATCTCAAAAATAATAATACAAAAAATTGGGGAAACTCTTGCCCATGGGACGTAACTTGTTCTTTAAAAGTTTTTATGTCAAATACTGCCTCTAAAATAAAAGTTATAAAGTATCTCATAAAATTTCAAACCTCATATATTAAAAATAATAAATATGAAAAAAAAATTATCTTGAGTTTTGGCTTGAATTTAGAAATCATTTTATTTCAAATAAATATAAAATAAATATTATTTATAGTTCCATAATTAAAAAATAAGAAAAAATAAACATAAGAAAAAAAAAAGAAAGGAAAAAATATTAGAAAAAACAAAAGAAATAAAGAAAGAAACAAAATACTAAAAAAAAATGAAAGACAAAAAACAGTGTAATCCTTGCCCATAAGGCAAGTCTGCGAAGGTGAAATAACAAAATTCTTGCCCATAAGGCAGGTCTACAAAGGTAAAATAATGATTTTGTTCAAAAATATATTCTTAAAGGAATGGAGGGTATTTTTGCAAAGTCACCCTTATTGGAGCATTTTATCAAGATCATCCCCTTTTAGAGGTATTTGTGTAGTTCTCTCTTATAGAACGGGTTAAGACCCAACCCGACCTAACTTTTACTAAGTTTTTCTTACTTTATTTTTTTAATATTTTAATATCAAATTTTTAAAAAAATATTTTGACAAGATCTCTCGAGTCAATTCGGACTGAATATCAACTCAATTTTAAATAGATTGAAATGGGTTGATTTAAGATGGGTAAATGAACATGTTATTAACCCGCCCAAATATAAATACATTTACGAATTAAACAAGTTGAATTTAATTTTTCCACCCCTAATCCCAATCAATGACAACCCATCGGAGAAGCAGCCGCTGGTGCATGGGGCAACCTTCATCAAATCTGACAAAACTTCATTGAAGGGAGGTCACGGGCACGAGACATTCGCATGTGTGGCCTAGGCCAAATCCACCCAAGCGACTCTCACTCCCTTGGCGCCTTCGCCAGTGGGGCGTCCAATTAATTTCAAAAGTAGTTTAAGCTTCAAGATCTACTTCGAATCACACAAAAATAAATCAAATATGTGAATTGATCATCAAATATATTTCAAACATATTTTTATTATTAAATCATATTTATAAGATTGTATTAATCAAAAATTGATTACGATCAAACTTAACTTTTTTAAAATTTAAAAATTCAGCTGATGCCTCAAATCACTCCCTGATGCCTCAGTCATATCAACTGCCTAGCTAAGTTAAAAGCCATCTTCTAGACCTAGTTGGAATGTCAAAATTTGAATCCTTTCTTATTAATGGATAATGCTAGTTTTGGTTAAATGTTTTAAATTTCGACCCCTCGATAATTCAATATTCATTCTTTTACCTCAGAAATTAAGCCAACCACCCATCACAAGTCAGAAATAATATACAAAAGCTACATGAAGTATTAAGAGTTCGAAGTCAAAAGGACAACTATTTTTTGGGTTAAAACCAGAAAGACAATTAAAAAAAAATTCACACCAAAACGATAAAGGCACAACAGGGGCTGCGCCTTACCTTTTTTATTTAACGGTCGTTACCAAATGGAAAAAGACAAGGTTACATACATTTCAGACTGCTTATTTCTTTTTACTGCTTTATACGTCACTCACTGCTACATATATAATAATGGGGAGGCGGGGGATCAAAGGAGACAATGACAACTTAGATTAACGTTTTCCCAAAAAGCATCCAAGAATTTTTTTTTGACTTATATTTCATTTGTCTTAAAATTAACTCTTTATAGGTTTTTTTTTAAAAAAATAATGCAAACACATTAAGAAGGATAATTTTTTTGTTTTTTAAAAAAAACTTAAAACTTAAAAAATTTATTCATTTTTAATAAAAAAAATAGCATGATAACTGAAATGTTATTAAATAATAATATAATAATTAAAAAAAATAGAGAAAAAATGATTTTGTCTAAAGCAAAATTTTCTTATGATAAAAAAACGTTCAAACAATATTGCTAAGAATGTTCATATTTTTTTTAATATAGTATAGATAATAAAATAGACAAATAATCAATTGTGTTAAATTTTGAAAAAAATAATTTATCTGTCATTTATATTGTTCCGACGATAATTTCTATTTTTCCTTGAGTTTTAATAGTATTGACTTAATTTATCATTTCTCTTTATGAATTAAAAAAAAAAGTCAAAGGGATAATTTTTTATTTTTTTAAAAATTTTTAAAAAAAGGCTTAGTGTGCAACTATAATAGTAATAATATTTATATTTATTATATATTATATTAATATAATAGTGGAATGTAGCAGTAGAAAGAGAATTCATTCTGACATGTATGTAAGGCGCTGTCAGGGCTGCGCCTTGCCTTTTTCCGTCTTTTTTGTCGTGATAATGGACGTTAGTGTGATTTTTTTTTTTATTGCCTTTCTGGTTTTAACCTAAAAAATAGTTGTCCTTTTGACTCCGGACTCAAGTATTAAAGCTATCTATTTATATTTATCGATCCATCTATACTATATTAAAAGCGTGAAATCCCTTAAAAATATTATTTTAATTTTTTGTTCTTCATTAAAATATTTTGCTTTAGATAAGATTGTTTTTTCCTTCAATAACTCTATTATTATTGTGAATGATATTAAATATTGACTATAATAAACATAATAAAAAACAAAAAAATTCTTATTATAATTTAATTTTTTGAAGAATTTTTTTTAACTAAAATAGACTTGACAAAAAAAAGTTTAAAAAAATCAAAATAATAGGCAAAAAAAAGTTTCTTAAAAGACTAAAAAAAAAGGCAAAATAATATTTTTAAAAAGTCAAAAATACGTCAAAAAAAAAATATAGCAAAAGAAAGTCCCCAAAACAACAAAAGTTTTCTATAGAAAAGTTCCAAAATAAGCAAAAAAAAATAGAAAGAGTTTTAAAAAGTCTAAAAAAAAAAGGCAAAATAATAGGAAAAAAAACGTCCTAAAAAAATATAGGCAAAAAAAAAAAGTAAAAGTTTTCTATAGAAAAGTCCCAAAAAATGGGCAAAAATTTTCTAAGAACACTTGATTCCTATGTTTATGGGGCATCAATTAACTATATCTTTTATAAAATATATTCTAATTATTTAATTACTTTTAGAAGGCAATTTTTTTTTAAAAAAAGTCCCACAAAAAAGGCAAAATAAATGTTAAAAAAATGTCAAAAATACGTCCAAAAAAAATATAACAAGAAAAGTCCAAAAAATAGGCAAAAGTTTGCTATAAAAAAGTTACAAAATAATAGGTAAAAAAGTTTTTAAAAAATAAATAATAAAAGGTATTAGAGAATTAATAATTAAGAATTGTGATAAAAAAAAAAGATTAAAACTTAAAGAGTCCAAAAATACTTGATAAGAGAAAACTATTTGCTTTCATTTTATTTAAATTAGTAAAAGTAGACATGTCTTTCCTTAAAAGGAGAAGTCATACGTATGATTCCCAGATATTAGGATTTTAGTACATTAGTTAATTATAAAAATATATAAAAGTCGATATTTTAATTGATTTTAAATTTTAAAAAGTTAGCAATTATTATCAAAGTTATCTTTAAAAGTGATAATCTTCTAATATAATGCATAACTTTAAAAATATTTGATATTTAACATACAATTCAAAATAAAATGTCACATAAGTATGATATAACGATAACTCAAAGTTGAAAAACTAATTGGTTAAAATTTTAAATGAAAGAAAAGGACTCCTAAAGATGGAAGGAATCTTCAATTCACGAGTTAATTTTTTTCCCATTAAAAGCTAATATTCTTTGGGCCGATTTAGTGTTAACTAGATTTAGTGATAAACGTCTATGATAAAATTACATGAATCTTAATTATAAGATGAGAGGTTTAGTTCTAAATATAAAAAATTAATTAATATTTTTAGTTTATGACTAAATGTATTTTTAATTTCAACATAATCCTAATTGTATGATGAGAGATGTAGTTTTAAATATGATAAACTATTAATTATTATCCTTTTGATTTATAACTACTCTACTTTTATAAATGTACTCCTGATTTCAACTTCTTATTTGTCCATCATTCCAATTTTTAACAATCTGATTTTGGTGCGACGTCTTATTTTGTAAATTTTTCCTAATTTTGATTCATCGATCATTCCTATGGAATTTGTCTCCCCTTCATCGATTGTTCTTCGTAGTGTTGTGTCTTATTTTACACTTTTATCCGTATTTTGATTCGATTTCCAAGTTTATTTTATTCTATAAACTCTCCTTCTTCCTTTTGTTTCATATTCTTCTTTTCCTTTTCATAAGGATAAACATCTTAATATTTTTAAAAATAACAATTATAATTATATTCTAAACAGTTCCCTCAATAAGAACCAAAGAAAATACAAGCTAAATTATGTCTTCATACACAATATACAAGTTACGTAACGTAAAATACTTTCAACAATCGCTACAAAATATAACGTCTCTGATAGAAGACGTGACAACCAAAGTGATTCGTAAGAAAATAATAATGTAGTTTTGAATATGATAAATTATTAATTAATAGTCTTTTTGGTTTATGACACCTCTACTTTTATAAATTTACTTCTAATTTCAACTTCTTATTCATCCATCATACCAATTTTCAACAATTTTTCTTTGGTGCGGCATCTTATTTTGCAAATTTTCTCTAATTTTGATTCATCGATCATTCCTACGAAATTTCTCTCCCCTTCATCGATTATCCTTCGTAATTTGTGTCGTATTTTGCACTTTTGTCCTTATTTTGATTTGATTTTCAGTTTATTTTATTCTATAGGCTCTCCTTCTTCTTTTCTTTTTCATATTTTTAATGGTGAAGAAAATAATATTAATTACTATGCCAGCTTAATTCAAGTTAGATTGTGTCTTTAGTTGAGTCTAACAAATTTATGTTATTTTAAAATTTCTCTTATTTTATAATTAATATATTCATGTATTCACAAAGTTTCATCTTTTCAATAAAGTAAAGCAGTATCTTAGGTAAGGTAATATCTCCATCTTATAAAATTTATTTTATTATAATTTTATATATTATTCTTCTTAGAATATTTTTGAATGATTTATTTTAGATAATCTTAGAATGAATTCTAAAAAGGACTTGATAAATAAAATTGTGCTAATTAACAACATACGATTCTTATTATTGTTTTCGCCAAAAATGGCCTTTCAAGAAAAAATCAATTTTTTAAAACAACAAAGAAAAATTAATTTTTTCGAAAAATAAAAGACAGAGAGTCGCCACTTAATTTTTTAATGGAAAAATCAAGAAAAACCGTTAAAAAAAAATTTTAAAAGATCGAAACAGAAAAATCTTTTAAAAATCCCAGAGAAATGAGTTCAAGTTCATATTTCCACTTCAAGAAGGTTTTACGCAC
>JBCEWC010012686.1:0-15663 GCA_038996855.1 Solanum aculeatissimum | reverse complement strand
TACGATGTGTGACATCATCATCGATATCGCCACTACTCTGGATGATGGACCCAAGATATTTAAAGTTTTCTCTCTTGAGAATAGATTGAGTGATAAGTCTCACATCACTGTTTGCTTCATCCCTCTCGAGTCTCATCAATCAGAACTATGTCATCCGCAAATAACATACACCATGGAACCTCCTCTTGAATAGACTGTGTCAGCTCATCCAACACTAAGGCAAAAAGAGAGCAATGTTTTTATCACATTAACTAATACTTAATACATTGCTAAGAAGGTAAGCATGAATTCTCATCTATAGAGCTGAAAACACGTGCATTCACCTTAGTTGAAGCAAATTAAACTCTATTGTTTGCCGCTGCAAAAGACCGTTATTCCTCAACATTTCAACTTGCTCGCATCAATTTGAACATTTGACACTTCTACTAGAAAAAGGCACATACTTCATGAAAATTGAGCTTCTTGCTATACCAGCTTAGCCTAAACCATATTGATCAAGTTGCTGATACGCTAATATACCATCAGCAAACCAGTTTTAACCAATTACTAAGTTAACAATCACACACGCTTAACTAGCAAAAGAGCTTTCCCTCTTTTTTACCCGCAACCTATACTTGCTAGTAACCATAATAATCAACCTCAACAACTTAATAAACATTCAGAAAAATGCAATCTTAATAACTATTCATAACATGTTTGTGCAAATTTGAGTTCCTTGCTTTCATGATTTCAGCTATAAAATAAATTAAGCAACAGAGGTACTCTACAACACAGGAAACAGTTTAGCAAGATCAATATCACTAAGCAGTCTACATACTTGGAACAATGTACAATATCAAGAACTAAAATGGCAGGCAAGCACAAAAGTTCCACTGGTTGAACACAACTTAAGTCGGATTCGCAGCAAAATTCATGACCAAATTGCTACCTACTGACTAGTGTACCATCTATACTTGTTACTTATTAAACACAAAAACCATCTCCACTTGTTAAAAAGGTACTATTCCTATTTACTAGTTCAGAACGATTCAATATTTTTTGTTTATTTACAAGGTAAACGTCAGCACACTTAGCTCCAGTTTGACCAAATATTTCAAGTTGTGCTTGGATATGCATTTTACTCTTCTTCTTTTTTTGAAGTTTTGTAACAGGAAATCCCAGAAACTCGTATAAGCCTGTTTCTGGGAACTTGAAAAATATTCAAGTTTCACGGCCAAACATATTTAAAGATAAATTTTCCAAATCTATGACCAAAAGCTAGCTAAAGTTCTGAAGACCAATTTGGCAATAAATAAATAAATATGAAAAATAGCACAGATTTAAAGATAGCCTTTCCAGCATACCAAGTCAAATTAAACCCTAAACCCCAAATATTTGAGTAAATTGTTTTCCAACAAAAAGAAAAGTACCTTGAGAAGCTCATTAGCTTCAAGGGTCTCCTCCAAAGCCATTACTACAGTATCAGTAACACCAGATTTTCCAACCTGTTGACTCTTTAGCTTCTTCCCTAAACTATGTGCATATGATGCCAATTCTTTCTTCTCCTTCACAGTCAGGTTAGGCAACTTCGCCCTTAATATTTTTCTCTCAGACTCGCTGGGCCTGGGGGATTTCACTTCTCCATTTTCTTTTCCAATTTCCTCGTCGTCCACGTCCTCAGGAGATTCCAAGAGGGATTGAGAATTACAGCTAACTGGAAGGTTCGAGAAAGTTCTAGAGCGAAGGAAGATTGATGCATGGGTACGAAGAAGGGGGAAGAAGGAAAGGGAATTGCTTGTGATGGGATGATGCGACGTCGTTTGATGGGGAAGAAGAGAGTGAGATTGCTTGAGGAAGGAGAAAGAAAGGATGGGAGCAGGTCGGAGCACGCGATGGAGAGCCATGGAGGAAGAGGAAGAAGATAACATTACACTACTCATTTGCTCTTCACTCTTCAGTTTCCCCCACTGTTGTTCGGTGCAGAGGCATTATTGACATTTTTTAATGTAAAATTTTTACAAATTAACTAAGTTTAATATTTTCTCATCGTTTGTAAAATTACAAAAAATTCTTTAAAAATAAAATTATCGGGATACATTTTTAGTTAGAATTTAAAACGAAAAATAGATTCAATCCCTAAATTTAAGCTAAACATATCCTAATCAAATCCAATTGATTCACTGAACAGTTTTTGGTTCGTTCATGTGATGTGCTGAATCTAATTATTGTGTCGCTATAAGAAAATATGATTGTGATTAACTGTACTGTGTTTGATTCATTCATATGATGCGATGAATCTAATTATTTTGGGAATAATATTTGAATCATTCATATTAGTGGTGAATTGAACAAAATATTGGTGTATCATATTTTCTGATTTACTGAACAATTCTTGGTTCGTTCATCTGATGTGATGAATCTAATTATTGTGTCGCTATGAGAAAATATAATTGTGATTCATTGTACTATGTTTGATTCGTTCATATGATGTGATGAATCTAATTGTTTTGGAAATAATATCTGAATCATTCATATTAGTGATAAATTGAACAAAATATTGGAGTATCATGTTTTCTGATTCACTAAGCAATTTTTGGTTCGTTCATCTGATGTGATGAATCTAATTATTGTGTCGCTATAAGAAAATATAATTGTGATTCATTGTACTATGTTTGATTCGTTCATATGATGCGATGAATCTAATAAATTGGAGGGAAGTTGAAAATTACCCAGTCGCGTTTAGCTTGATTTTAGGAGAAAAGAAAGGTTTGTGGCGTAGGAGGAGAAGTGTATCGGTGTGAAGCGAAAAATGTGAAAAGTGAGATTTTGGTAATTTTTATATTTGGTAGGTAATATTTGAAAATATTATAAAATAATTCATGTATTTTGATAAATTTTTCTTTTTTAATCCCTGTGTCCCAAATTAATTAAATTTTTAAGATTTTGATGTTAAAAATATTTGAATTATTCAAAATTAAATAAAAATATTTTAACTTTTTTCATATATATTTTCTAAAAGATAAATTACACACCATATTTATTATTTTACAAAGATAATAATTGAAATTTTATATTTTCTAGAAGATAAATTACATTGCATATTTATAATTTTACAAAAGCAATAGTGAAAAATATGATATAAATCTTATCTTTGAATGTTTTTTTAAATATATATACATTATCTCATAAATTCAATTTAAATGAAACGGAGAGAATATATTTTTTAGAGTAAACCGTGAGAAATATATTTAATTTTTTTTATTTTGATATCTAAATTATTGAAAGCTTGATTTAAATTATTACTTTGTGTGTCCTACAATAATTATTCATTATCAAATGGTGGTTGTTAAATATAAATTATTCAAATATTGAAAAATAAATAATATTTAATAATAAAAATAAAATAAATATAAAATAGTAAATTATTTATTAGTTTTAGAAACTAAAAAATTATTATTAAACATTCCAAAATAGTATAATGAACAAGTAAAAATAGACGAAAAAGTACTTATTAATTTAAAAAATACAGCTCTTTTTTTATTACACTCTATTGATGGTGTATGTACTACATTAACTAATTCATTTTTTTTATTTTGAAAAATTATCACATGACATTTTATATAAATGAAATATTTTACCTTAAAGATCCACTCCACCATTTCCACCTTAGCACCACAATTTTTTATTTTTTTAAAAAAAATTCTTCTATATATGTATTTTTTAAAATTTCACTTCATCACCTAACCCGTTCCTCCCTCCTTTTTCAATTTTTTTTAGATATTATTCTTTTCATAACAAGAAAAATTTGTCGTCGCTACAAAGCGCAAAGAAGGTAAAACTCATGCTTCTATATAATAACTTGTAAATTACAAAGAAAATATAATCTGCACTAGGTAAACTTGATACGACGAGCTTGTTAATTATTAAGTTTTAAATATTTTTTCTCGTTTCGTGTTAAATTATTTTTAGGAAAGTATTTTCTCCATGCCATAAATTTATTATTAAAATAAAATTTTCATTTTAGTTATATGTTGTGTACAAGGGAAAAAATATTCTCGTAAAACACAGACAGGCACACAACACTAAATGAGAAATAATAAATAAATTGGGGGTGGGAGGAGGGGGAGAGAAATGGAATAAAAAAAGTATTTTAAATTTTATTATTAAAACAATTATTTTTTATTAGGAATAGTGATACTTTGATCGTTAATTTTTGTCAAAGTGAAATTTTTTATCCCTGTGAAATGTCATTCGGCAATTTTTTTTAAATAAAAGAGAGAATTATTGTACATACCACTAAAATATATTTCTCAAATTACAAGTGATAATTTAAATACGAAATTCACACACAAAATAATTTAGTTATGAAACTCAAAAAGAACGAATAATTTAATATGTTTAATTTTCCATACTTGACTCCATTTTAACATAATAATCATTCTCATTTTTGACTTATAATAGTACATCGTTTAATTTCATTTCAAAAGTCTTAGTGTGTACCTGGCCATAAAAAAAGGTTCACTTTTTTTTTATTTAAAGTTTGGAGTTGAAATTTTATTTGATCATAAATATTTTAGAATTTAAATGTAACATTTTTAAACATAATTTGTTCCCTTAATTTTCAAAAATTAAAAAAAACACTTAATGTGACTAATTTTTGAAATATATAATCAAATTTTTTTCTAAAAGAATAATATATCAAATAGATATTTACATAATATCATAGGGTAAATCACATATGAAAGCTATTGCATACTACTATAACTATCTTTTCACTTTATTTAAAAAAAATAAGTTCGACTTATGTTTGGTTATAATTCTTCATATAATTTTTCTCAAAAAGATTAAATATGATTTTTGATCTTAGGCGTATTTATACGTTCAAATAATTAATTTTATTCATGTTTAGAGTCTAGTTAGAAGATAAAGTGATAGAGTCTAGGTCTTTTCAGTGTAATTCTACTATTTCACGCTAATTCTTGGTCGAGTGCACTTTTTGATTGTGTTTTTCAGATTTTTAAATAGGTACGCATGTTCAGGTGCATAGCCGAAAAAACAAGAAAGGATACAAACGGAAAAGAAAGATTAAAAGCCAACTAGTATGTGGGAAAAAGACGCGAACTACTGATGGAGACACGGACTTGATGCCGGATGGTTCAAAAATTGTCGGATGAGCTAGAAGTGCAGAATACATTATGTGGGAACAAGTCTGCGTCGCGGATTATAGAATTGCATAGCGAAAGTCGGAAAACAAAATTTCTTAGGTTTAAATATAATTTTTAATCATTATTTTATTATCTAATTTTTGTTGGGACAAAGAGAAGAGACGAAGAACTTCAACTTAGGGTTATTTCTTAGGTGTTTGAGACAAATAATGAGTGGCTAATTTCTCATATTCTGGGATTGTAGTCAAAGACTATGTCTAAACTTTAATTTTTATGATTTATGAATGAGTTTTCGCATAATTACTCATATATTCCTTTAATATATATATATATTTCATATACTGGTCAACCGTGAAATACACTTGTTGTCTACCTTGGATTCGAAAGATGTTGAGGGGATAGAACACAGCGAATAGGGAGCTTGTTTGTTCTAAGAAACTAGGATGATTCGTGTGTGGGAGACTTGTGACACCTACCCGTACACCTTGCTTGGTTAATAAAACAGGAAGATAACTTTAATGCATTTTCATTGATCATGCTTATCCCCGCTCAACGATGTAGTTAGGCCATCAATGAGAATAGGCCGGTAGATGTTAGAGACCACGCTTGGTAAATTAAACCCTGTAAATCAGTAATTAGAACATCCATGAATAATCATAGGAATTGAGACTAAAATATATGTCAAAATGGTTACAGTTCTGGAATCTCGCTTAATTTCGTAACTTCTCAGCAAAACATTCGATCATAGGAGTAGTTAATTTTAATATTTTAGTAGAAATAAGTAATAATCATCTTTTCTTGAACAACACACATTTCATAGTCTTCTTTTGGATAATAATTGGAAGTTACTTGAAATAATTTAAGTTCGATATCCCGGCTCTTTTAGAGTCACTATATTACTTGAGTAGACCACATACACTTGCATGTGATAGGGAAACAACAATTTCAACATTAAATACAATTGAAAATAATAATAATAATAATAATAATAATAATAATAATAATAATAATAATAATGAAAATAAGATTTTGAATGTTTTTCAAATTTCAAATACAATTTCAAGTTATATCCGGAATCTGCATCACCAATTGTTGTTTTTTGAATAAGTGAAATAATTTTTCAAAAAATAGTACTTCCTCAATTTTAAAAAGAATGACCCATTTTATTTTTTGGAAATACTCCCTTCGTCCAACAATAGTTGTCACTATTAACTTGACACATGGATTAAAAAACAGTAAATAATAAGAATAATTTTACCAAATCACCATTTGAATATAATAAATACATATATCTTGAAAAATGTGATTAGAAAATGACTATGATTAACGATAAGAATAAATTAGGAATTAAGTATAAAATTATCTCTTAATTTCATAAAATGGATAAGTATTGTTGAATATGTACTTTTAGTACAGTGAACAAGGGCGGACCCACATAGTACTTTGTGGATGCTCGAGCACCCTTGACCCGGCGTAAAATATGTATTGGTATATAAAAATACTACAAAATGTTTATAATTAATTCATAAATACCCAATGAACAACCGTTGGATTTTGCTTGTTAGTTAGTAAATGAGTGTTGAGTCTTTGGTACATCAATCCCTCCTGAAGAAAAAAAAAAGTTTATTGCAATTTTCTTTAACAATTTCTAAATCAAATGCGCAATTATAAATTTATAATTAATAATTTATTTATTTTAGTCACGAACTTTTTTAAAATAATGCTTCACCTTTTTTCTATGGAATCACAAAATTTTTCATCCAAATTACATAACAAGTGGGTTTTTTTTTTATATATTTATAAAGTTGTTTAATTCGCTAAGTAAAAAATAAGATATTCGCAAGTGTAAATAATGTTATTATTAACTATTTTAATTCCAAATATGAAAACTCCTCGAGTACATTATATTTTGTGACTCCAAACCTTCTTTTCTGATAGTAATATTAAACATAGTTTTCTCATTAACTTTTTTTCACAATTGTGTTCAACTAATCTTTGCACTTATACTAATGAACTATCGACTTTAAGTTAAAAGTATTAAAGCACCCACTATCTTCGGATCCTGGATTCGCCACTGACAATGAATAAATAAAGATGAAAAGTACTTTTCATTTTAAGATCACAAGATTAAAATATATTTTAATATATTTGATATAACTTTAATTTTGGACCATAATTTTTTTTTTTTTACTTTCTTAAATTCATTAAACTTTTTAAAAAATGAAAAGAGTAAAAATGTATCAGGGTCAAATGGGTATATCTTATACCGTATATGTTACATGGCTGAATTCAATCAAAATTAAATGTCCTATTACATGCGTCACATAAAGTGAAACACAAGGAGTAAATGTTACTCTCTTCATCCCATTTTATGATATTATTTAATTTGGTACAATGTTAAAAAAGAACTTTTAAAATTAGTGATCTAAAATCATCACAGATATTTATATGGTTGAAAATTATTTCGTTAATAATAAAAAGAAAATTTTAAAGTTAAATTGTTTCCAAATCTAGTAAAGCGATATTTTTTGGGGCAAGGACTAAGAAAAAAAGGGTACAATATAAAATGGAACGGAGGAAGTATGATGATAGTAAAATTATGATGCGACATGTATTACAGGATGGGTGTTTTGTCTAGTAGTATGATTCTTGCTTTGGGTGTGAGAGGTCGTGAGTTCAAATAAGTTTTAAAATACCAAATTATATTAGAGAATGAAGAAAAGCGAAAAGGTTATTTAAAAGTTTTGGATTCGATTATGTTTAGTCAAATATTTATATGGCATAAATTTAATTTAGTCTGGACAATAAATTTCGAAATACCAGTGATTTAGTAACAATAGAATATCAACTTTCGATAAAATACTTCCTCTATCTATTTGTCTTTCTATTTATATTGTTTATCATTTAATAGTTTTTTTTTTGGTCAAGTTATCATTTAATAGTTAGAATAAAACTCAAACACCTTCTTGAATTTTGAACAATTACTTCTCACATCATATTTGATTTTACTTTTTTTTTATTATACATGATTGATAATTATTTTCCATATTTTACACTATAAATAAGATTTAATTTAGGGGTGACTTAACGGTGAAGCAAGTAAAAATTTGTGTTATGCTCCCAAAATTTTGGGGCACCAAATAATTTTAATAATAAATTTTATGATTTTAGTTTCACTTGAAGAAATATTTAAGATTGTAAAAACTAAAAAGTACAAAATTTAAATAAAAAAGAAAGAAAAAACTATTTACTTTTTATCTAAATTATTTTAGAACTATAAATTAAACAACTCAAATCACCATATTAATAAAAAAAAGTTTTACAACAACAATCAAGGTAATGCATTGGAAAAAAATGTCTAACATCTTATTAATTAGATTTGATTTTGAATTCTATATATAATAATATTACTTTGTGAAATTATAAGCTTAATTTTTTTTTGAAGGATATCATATTATATTAAAACAATGTTGATGGGATTTACAACAAAGGATAATCCTAGTTTATACAACAAAAAGATGGATACAAAAATGGAAAGCCAGATTTTGTAAAGGATGGTTTCTTTTTTTTGAATTTAGGTGAATGGGAAAAGACGTACTCGGAAACATTTTGGATTCCAAGTTAGAAAAAATAACGAGTGTTTCGGATTATTTAGTAAAATAATTTGCGAAGAAGGAGAATATAATAAAATAAATACAGATATATCAAATAGATAAATGCGGATGTACAAGATAGATGAACAGAAGTAAATACAAACCCTAAAACTGCTAGACTGACTAAGAAGCAAATACAAGTGCACATCAAAACACAAGCGCTATTAATGCCTATCCTAATCTTCAACGTCACGTGGAAAAAGGAAAAGGAATTTATATGGGATCCGCTGAAAAAGAAATGTTATGCAAAAGAATTAAAAAAACAAAAAAATAAAAATACGCGACTGAGGAAAGAAAATCGGGAAGGCAACAAGAATCAACAAAAAAACTTGTGGTGGGATATGAGAAAGAAAATGGTAAAGAATTTTGTTGGTTGTTCTAATTGATAATGAGTAGTCATGTTTGCTAATAACTTAAATTAATGTTATTAATTAGCTCTATTTTAGTCAAATTAAACCACTTTGTTTCTGGTCCAATAATTAGTACCTGGTCAATCATGGGTGGATAAGTATGCTACCAAAAATCCTTTAGAGGAATGCCAAATTAAAAAGTTTTAAATTCAATATTATAACAATATAGTCCGATCTCAATCACACATAATTAATATTGATCAAAGATATACAAAACTTGACTCTTATTCGTAAAAAAAGACAATGTTAAAATTTATACAAGAGAATGAGAAATTCGATTGGACAACCCTTTTAAATTTTCTGGTATAAGTTGTTGTTTTGATTATTACTAAAAATATTAGTTATTATTTTGATTATTAATTAAAAAAACTCTAGTTGTGGCTGCTATTTAAGGTAACTCATTAAAATTTAATTTTATACCATTAATTTTAGTATACTTTTTTACATAAATTATCAAAAAAGTCAGTGTATTTTTGGTTTGCCAGTTTATCATTGAATAAGTGGATTGTGATTGTGTATTTTAACCATTCAGAAAAAAAATATGTTTACCATGGTTGAAATTCTTAGTTATTTATCTGAGTTTCGAACAAAACCTTTAAAAAAAACTTAGAATTAAGAAAAATGTCTAAGATTAAAAGAAACCTAAAGTTAATTTCCTCTAATCTAATTGAATTTTTATGTTTGATAGTTGAGCCATTTTATTCTTCTTCTAATTATTTTTATTTGTACATCTCTTCTTGTTGAGGCGCTGAGGTTTAAGGTGCTGGTCACAACTTACATATTATCTTTGATTTGATTATAATCATGTTATATATTTTTGGATTGGACTTATTTTAGTTGATCTAGTGATAATATATTTTAATATAATTTTTTTTCATGGATTAATAAATTATTTAATCAATCAATAATGTGTTTTTTGTGTTTCAAAATATGATTAATCAACATGTTATCTGATCAATAATGATAATTTGGATCAGATTTTATTCTTTGTTTAAAAATCTCCATATGGTGCATAATTTTCCTTTGTTATATGGATCATTTGTGGGGAAGATTGAATTTAAAATAAATAAAGAATCTTACCAATATGCATAACTGAAATTTCAATTGCACTCGGATGTATTAGGGTAGAATTGGATTCAAACTTTCCCTTTCCCTTTCTTAATAATAAACACAAATTTTTTATTCTATTATAAATTCATTGAATTAATGATTGCTCATTTACTCAGTACATAAACTATTTACTAAGTAGTGTACCTCTTGGATAATTTGCTTCGTGATTACCCCACCTAGTTTTTTTTTTTTTTTTTGGAATATTCGCATGCATGTTTCTCTCCTTCCATGTATAGTGTGCTACCTAATGTATGAATCTTTTTTTAGATAGAAATATATCTATTACAATTTAGACATTTAATATGGTGACTTTTGAAATGATTTCTCAATTTATAAATAATATTATTATTCACAATAGTCAAATATATTTTAATAAAATAATATATATATTCTACTCTCCGTATCTTTTATCTATATTGCTTTTATCTTTTATAACAAAATCCATAACTTAAGAAAACTTGTTTTTCAACTTCAAATACTACACCATTTTTCACCAAATATCAATGTATAATGATCACCAACACAAATTAGAAACATTTGTCTGCAAATAACTGCTCCACAACCAGATCAGTAACAGATCAAATCTTTTTTTTTTAAACAAATTTTTTTTTTTTAAATTCGGGATAGGGGAAGGGAAAATGGAGAGGGAGATTACAATGTAGAAAATCAAACCTTCAGGTAGTCAACCACTGAACTACTAATATTCCACTAATAATAGACCAAATTATTTTTAAGATCCTAAATTATTTTGTAAACGAAAAATACAACAGGACTCCATCAACGGCAACTCAATCAATCGATCAGATTATCTCAGAGATTTATTTAGGATCCAGTATTCCGCCCCTCAATTTGTTCTACCAGCTCACTAAAGGTTAGGGTTTCTTGAGAATATGTGAGCAAGATGGAGTGACTTTGTATTGCCCCACAGTAATCATTTGCACCGATTCCCCAGAGCCATCTCTTGGAGGACTAAACCAAACTGGAAGAAACTCTTCTGATTCACAATCAAATCGTGTTTGCTTGAATCGGTTCACTAAAGCCTCTTTTCCCTGTTAATTACCTCTTAATAATAGTAGAAATTTCACATCAAAAATCACAAACTTGATTAGCAATTTATTATTTATCTTTTGAAATTTAACATTCACGCACCTGGATCTTCGCAGTGACAATCTTAACATTCCAATTGGATCCTGGAAACGTGTTTAATTTGTCATTAAAAGCCCCATAAAAATTCCACATGGTTGTGTGATCGGTGAAATTCACAAATGCATAGCCTTTGTTCCTCTTGTTTCTGCAAATGCAAAATCAAAAGAGAAGCTAATAGTACAAAAGTTGATTGCAAATCAACGTACAAGAAAATACAGAAACGAAATTATTTACTTGAAATCCATAGGCAAATACAAGAAATCATAAGCGAAGACAAGAATATTTTCTCCATTTGAATCGCTCGCTTTTTGATTCTCCTGTAAGCAGTGCTCGTCCAGAAATTGCATCAACATTTCTCGGCTATAAACGAAAAATGAAATTAATGTTGATATCTGCGTTCAACAAATACGGCAGAAGAACAAAGAAACTTGGAAAGACAAAAATACTAAATTGTTTTAAATCTCACAAAATTTACTGTGGTTTCTTAAAAAAATTTAATACACTTACTTACGTAGTGATATCTCAGAGCTCAATACGTTAAGTAAACTCAGAGAACCAGTTTTCAAATCACACTTATACTTAAATTTTTATTTGTGAGAAAATGTATAGAAGATGTAGAATTTCGATGCAAACTCTGAGAAACAACCACACAATTTATAGCCAGCAATTTGGATTGAATAGATGTGAACTCACTGTTCAAAACATTTATGATTTCTGTTGGTAGGAAATATTTGTTTGGAAGAAACAGTTCTTTTCTAAAATTTCCCGCAAATCAATTTTAAAAAAAAATTACTAGTGATGATAGACAAAATTTTGTCTAAAAAATAATCAATCAATCATATGATTATTTATAATTAAGTACCAGCTATTTATGGAACCCTAGCCTCCACGCTCTTTCCTCTCTTGAGCAATCAATGGAGACGTGATAGAAGCCATGGCTGCTTCGCGATATCCCCAGCCTATGGCTGTGGGAAAGACAAACATCAACAATAATTTGAAAACGCTCTATGCAGCAATCCTTAAACCACAACAAACGACCCAAAATCTGTCAAAAACCATACTAAAACCCATTGAGTTTATTCATGGTGAATCTACTGTGAGATTTACTATGGAGGAAAGGGTGCAGTTTGCTAGGGAAGAAGGTTTACATCATGCAGTGATTATCAAATTTGAATATGAAAAATCAATGCTATTCGTGTTACGAAAGCTTTTTTCAAAGCAATTTGATGTTAAAGGAAATTGTAATATTGGGCAACTTGATTTTTGTCACCTGTTAATCAGGTTTGATTTATATGAGAATTTTGTACGTGTTTTGTCAAGCTCTTATGGTTATTTTAAGTTTGATGGAGAAGAGTATTTACTTAGAATTTCTCTATTGACGCCATTATTCAATCCCAAGGAGGAAACACCTGAAGCTTGGGTATGGATTTCATTTCTAGAGTTACCAATAGATCTCTTTGCGAGAAGATCCTTATTATCAATTGTGCGCGACAACTGCAGGGAAGCCTATTGTAGTGGATAAAGCAACTCAAAATCGCACCAGGCCTAGTACAACTATGGTTAAGGTAATCATAGACTCACTAGACAAACATCTAAATCGAGTAAGATTGCAATTCTTGGAGAAAGAATCGGGTAAAGTTATTAAACATTATCAAGGAATTATATATGAAAATCTTCCACTGTATTGTACTCATTGTAAACATCAAGAACATGAAGAAAATAAATGTCGTCTATTAACAGGGAAGACATTGTCTCAAGATGATCGTTTAGCCGATGAATCTGGGTGAATGCAACTAGATTTTGAGGCTAACATATGGAAAAATTAAAGGGAGATGCGCGTGATTTTTTGAACTGGAAGATAACTGCGAAAAAAGATATGAAAGAAACAATTGGTGATCTAAATGTGGGACAACACTTGGTTGGAAATCATACCACTAAGAAGGGTATGGTTCTTAGAGATCGAGTTGATATAGGCACATGTTCAGGTGTTGTTGTACCTATAAAAACAACACGACCTCATGGGTCGAATAATCTTTTGATGCAGCAAAGTGATGTTTCTAACATTGAAAACTCGAATCATGCATCCTTAGATGAAATCCCCCAGCATAATGAAAAATTAATACATCAAGCGAAGGAAGTTGTAGTTGCAACTGTTATGAATATAAGGAAGGAGACTGATGGTTCAGTAGCAATATTGCTAGGCAAGAATTTGAACGGAGGGAGAGAAGCAGGTGGCAAAGAGAATTGGAACATGGTTAAACGTAGGAAAGCATCATCTAATATTTCTCTAGGCACACGAAGCAATATAATTCTGCAAATGACTTAATCATGTTTGAATAGCATTGATACTTTCTTGAAGGATACTGGAAAAGAGGATAATATTATGGCTCAAAAATTACACTTTTCTAATCCTAAAGTAAATAAGATAATTCAAGAATGTTAGGCTGTCATGGTATTCAAAAGTTGATTTTAAATAAAAGGACACTATACAATTTGTCTAGCGGTATAAAGTTGATTTTTAAAAAAATCAATCATATGATTCAAGGCTGAGCCAGCAACGATAATATATAGAAATAGCACTTTGTTCTTAACCCTTTTAAGACTTAAAAAAAAATCTTAATATAAAAATAATTTTTCCTCCATTCTATCAATGACAAAAAGTTAGTCTCATTATATGTTTATTTAATTATCCACATTTCTCAATTCACACTCTATTTTTAACTTACACAAAACCCACCAATTAGTCATCAAATTCAAAGAGCTGGCACATAAATAAACGATAGCGATAAAAACATATGGAATTATAGAGTCAGACCATTTAATCAACTTCCAAATACAAAAAAAAAAAAAACAATAGTATGAATGAATAATAAAAGACACAAAAAATTAGACAAACAAAAATTTAAAAATTACTTGTAGTGATATGGGATATTTTTTATCACGACAGTAGTATTGTTCTTATGTGTCCAACTTATAGGTATCACGCCGTATTTCTGCAGCTCATTGTTTCTCGACAACTCCCCACCTCTGACTCCCTTAATCGATGGAGAAAAATTTTGCCTAGCGACATAACTGTTTATCAACCTAGGAGGAATATTTGGGTACCGGCGTCCCGCGGATGGTGGTCGCACATTCTCCTGCGGCGATGAATCAACGGTAGGAGGAGGAGGAGGCGGTGGCCGAGCAGAAATAGGTATATATTCGGATGCATTCGGGTTCAACACACTCTTGTGAACAGTAGCCATTGATAGAATTGTGTAGTGATTTTGGGATCGAAAAAACTGTTTGTTTTTCTTATATATATATATGAAAGAAAAAAAGAGAGAAAAGGGCGCGCTCAACCACTGAACTAATAGTCGTGCGAGCTTCCCACTGAGGGCCGCTACATAAAGATTTGAACAGAAAAATGAAAGAGACTGTGATAGAGAAGAGAAAAGGTTGGATAAAATTGCAATAGGAAAGAGTTCAACAATGTCTAGTCTAGATTATATAGTGTGAAAATATTTGATTTGTTGCAAAAAGATAATTTTATTATAGTAAGTTATCTATTTTATTTTCCATATGTTTATTTAAAAGAGTTACTATCTTCTATAATAAGTTATAAAGAAATTACGTAATTCTGATTTCATTCATTTAGAAAAGGAAAGAATATGATGAAATAGATGGATTTTCGTGCTTATTCTTAAGAAAAAAATTTAAATTTGGATCACAAAGAATGTAAATATTTATAATAATTTAAAAAGTTTTTACCATTAATAAGATTGAGATCGAACAAAAATAAAGTGAAAAAATATACACTTGTCTTTTAAATTTGGATATTGGTCTAAATAAATAACTTGCAAGTTGTTTTGAAAATCGAAATTCAATTAAATTTTTTTAATAAAGTTTATCTTTGAATTAGTAAATGGTGGAAAAACCATCTTAAGCTAATCATTTATTTAGTTTATACATAATAATCTATTTTACAATAACTAAAAATTACACAAATACACGATATTTATAAACTTAATTACTATTAGTTTCTACCATTTAAAAAATTACTAAAATTCTCGTATTTCACGATTTTGCTGATACATGATACACATTTATAAATTATCAGTTAGTTTCACTGATACCTAAAAATATTAAACAACCAATTAATTATTGATACATTTTTTAATGTTTTCAGTATATTAAAACTGATATAGTCTAATTTTTAAT
>JBCEWC010012685.1:0-15663 GCA_038996855.1 Solanum aculeatissimum | reverse complement strand
CTAAAATTCGCATTGTATCAATGCTGATGTTTATGTATCGACGTTTTTAAAAAAATAAGGGATTTTTAGTAATTTCAGAAAAAATTGGTATACATTGAGATTATGCATGTAAAGTATGGGATTTCTATAATTTGTCATTTTTTTCTCCTAATGGGCTAATGACCCAAGCCCTTTAACTCTTTTTATGTTATTTTGTTTATATATTTATGTTGATTTGTATACTAACCTTCTTTTGTTATTTTTCTAGGTTAATTAAATCCCCAAAATGACGAGTCGTTTATGTTAATTTTTAAATTATTTATCTCATTTACTTATTTATTTTCGAGAATTATTTTAAGTTCAAATTGTTCAATTATTGATTTCCTTAAAATAATCGGGTTTAAAAGTTCCAAGTCTTTCGAAATTTTAATGATTTTGTTTTAGTATTTTCAACATTTCAATTACTTGTTACTTCTCTTTTTTTGATAATAATAATAAAAAATAAAAGAAATGAAATAAAAAGGTATAATATTCATTTGGAAATTCAAATACTTTTTAAAAAAAAACTTTCGGTAAAAAATATCTCCTCTAAAAATTATTTTACTTGTTAGAATATTTAGGATATTCATTATCTTCCTCTCAAAACTCAAAGAAATAAAAATGTGTATTTCTTCTTTATTTCAAATTTTCCAAGTCTTTTGTTCTAATAAATAAAAATAAAATAATCTTTTACTTAATTATTTTGGTAGAAATATATTTCTTTAAATTCTTTCAAATGCCTTAGAATTTTAATAACTCTAATCATTATTTTTTTTATTATTCTACATCATTTGGTTAGATTAGATAATTATTGAAATTTATACTTCTTATGAATTAGTTGAATTTCTTAAATGGATTTTCATTTGAATAAGTTTCAAATATTTTTAGTCTTAAATTATTTTCGAAAGTTAGTCAAATAATTTTTCTAATCGTCGGATAACCGCACGTTAGCGGCCGTTTCAAGTGCGTAAAACCTTCTTGAAATGGAAATTTGAACCCAGACTCATTCTTTGGGTTTTAAAAGAGGTTTTATTCTTTAAATCTTTTTAAAATCATTTTAACGATTTTCTTGATTTTTTCTTTAAAAAATTAAGTGGTGACTCTTTTAAAAATTGATTTTTTCTAAAGTCTATGTCAATTTTTCAAAAATCGAAATTTTCCCATGTAAACACAGGGACGACTAGACCTATGGGTTCATCCTAATTTTGGGGCTCAAGTTGGTTAGCATTCTGTCTAGAATGACACCCTCTTCCTCTAGCGACTCTTTTTGGAGGCATGATCATAATTTTGCAAATGCGTAGCACACGAATTATAAGAGAGCTTTCATAGAG
This sequence comes from Solanum aculeatissimum, assembly GCA_038996855.1. Lineage (NCBI taxonomy): Eukaryota > Viridiplantae > Streptophyta > Magnoliopsida > Solanales > Solanaceae > Solanum > Solanum aculeatissimum. Next base: position 14,314 of record JBCEWC010012685.1, on the reverse strand, counting down.
TGTGTCTCTATAACATAAATCAGAATATGAAAGAAGTGTAACCTTTCCTAATGTCCCATAGCCTCCTACTTATAAAGTGTGCTGCACAACACACCCATAACAAGACTCTACTAGACACAGTTTCATATACTCTCTAGGACACTTGAACTCTATGCTCTAATACCAAGTTTGTCACATCCCGGAAGGGTACCCTTGGTGTGGCCGACACTCAGAGATTATTGTTAGTCCCCAAGCAAACCACTTGACCTTATCACATTCATTCAGTCATAGTTTGATATATCAGCGGAAGATTAAAGATGATAAAAGGTGGACAATCTCAATTATAGAAGATCAAATCAAATCAATAAGACTAGTATAAAAGAAACTAGCCCAAAATAATATCCAAATCAAACTAATCAACTATAATCTATGAAGCCTCTATCAATTGTTCAATGGTGTCAATGACAGACCCATAACAGATCAGCTAAAATATGGAGAATATCTTTAACAAAATGCCTATTGATGATCTCTAGTACCTATCTCTACATCATGAAAAGATATAGACCCAAATGAATGTCAGTGTGTAAAATGTACGAGTATGTAAAATGAAAAAATGAAACAGATATTAGGTAGAAAATAATCATCTCAAAATACTCAGTCAGAATGTCATACGTCTAAAGAAAGAATAAAGACTAGACAGTGACCAATCATAGACAATCCAATCCATTCCTATTCAATCTAATCCAGTCAAATTAGAGTACTATCAAGGTCTAGTTGGGAGTTTTTCTTATCCGACAACAATCACTTATGAGCCAGTAATCGTACAAAAATCTCGTTGATGTTACCACAATCGTTCAATATGCTAAGGCAAATAACAAATTGATCCATAAAGGATCAAATCAATCAAGTCCTATATTATTTTAGGGACCTATCAAGAGGAAACATCCGACTTAATATTTTCAATCCTCTACTACGTTTAGTGGTGTAGTTATTGAGTTCGAATTGGACTTACCCTTACTCAATTCGGTGCTTGATACCCCTCCTAAGACTCAATGCTCATAAGACAACCAATCTAAATCAAACCAAATCATGAGTCTCAGAAGGACTCTTATCAATTTATCAATCTATCACAATTAGACCTTTCGACTTATGAACTATCCAACCATTTTCCAATCACATCTTTCAAGAGAAGCTTAGACCAATCATTAATAGGACTATCAATTTGTATCAATCATTTGAGTTCAATTATAAAGACTCTCGGGACCATCAAGATTCTATCAACATCATCATCATGCTCAATCATAGTCACATTCACAAGCATACTGTCAAGGTTTTAGACTCAATCCCTAAGTTCATTCATGCATTTTTAAATAAATAAAAATCAAGGATTTATACATTAAAATAGGAGTTAAAGAAACAATTTCATAAAAAGATTTATTATGTAGTATTAAGTAGAATATATATATGTGTCAAGAAAATTCTCAAGAAAATCTTCATAGAGATTCAATTCATTCACAATAAACTATCACAAGTCTTAGGGGCGCATGGAAGAATAATTCCATGCTTTAGTTTAGCATTACATATATGGGATGAAGTTTGACAACCGATTTACACAGGTTTCGGCTCCAATCGTTCAAATTTCTAGCTTTTCTTCTCCTCTTCTTAGCCCTAGTCTTTTGTTAGAACGCGTAGAAGATTTAAGAATGAATTTAAAAAACTCCTTTTACACTTAAAATGACCTATATTAGTCGTGAGTTAAGTTTAGGAGGGGTAGAAAAAAGTCTGAAATGCCCCTTGAAAAAGTAAAAAAATTGTACTACGGTGAGCCAAGTCCGCATCGCGAACTTGCTCCCTCCAAGTACAATTTTTATCAAAAATTTTCTAATCAACTTTATATCCCATAGAAAATATTGAAATCATCACTAAGTGAAAGTCCGTGACATGGACTTGTCACACACTTTTCTGAAATTACATTTTTTGCTTCAAAAAATTATCTTTTGATTCGATTGTTCTAAAATTCAACCAAGAACATTTTTCCACATAATTTTCATGTTGATTGCAATTCTGGCATTGGATTTTCTAAAAGAGTTTGAAAAAATGTGTTATGCAAGCGTCTTTCATCTAGGGGTATTTTGGTAATTTTATCGGGTGTAACACTAAGTGGTTTGCTTGGGATGAAAAATAGTTTTTGAGTGCCAACCACGTCCATAGTGTAGGCTCAAGGTGTGACAAACTTAGTATCAGACCGCAGTGTTCAAGTGTCTTAGGATGACTATGAAGTCTTGTCTAGTAGAGTCTTGTTTATGGATGTGTAGTGCACCACACTTTTAATCAGGAAGCTATAGGACATTTAGGAGATGTCTCTCATTCAACTACCCACATAATCTAGGTGGTTTAAATAGTAAAGTTTAGATTCTTGTTGATGATTTACTTTACTCTCAAATGAAACCTTCAGAAAGCAAAGAGACTGCACAAGGCTTGGGACGAACCGATTAACATTCTCAAGTCTATTTATTCAAAGGAATGCATCCTTCTTCATATTGGATGTGCATTTGAGTTAAAAGAAGCACGAAGACTAATTCATTTACATGACATAAATAGACAAAAACATGTTTCCATTTCTCTTAAAAAATAATATTTCAAGTTAACTATATTAATTATAAATTTGTTGCTACTGTGACTTATTTCGTAAATGATTTAATTGCTAATTGATTTTTATATATATAATTTTATTTTTTTGGGTCTAATATATATATAATTTTTAAATTTTTTTAAAATAAAATTTTGGTTCTTTGGTGCACTGAAGTTTTGAGACCCCTACACTGACCATCGAATCAAAGAACTGAACTTTAAAAAAAAGAACACCAACATTGAATCAAAAAATTAAAGAATCGAATTATTTTGGTTCGGTTTAGTTTTTTTATTTTCCAGTATTTATGCCCATCCCCAATAAAGACATGAAACATTGGATGCACAAAAGATAAATTAGGTGGCAAAGTAAGTCTATAGGCCACCTCCCGCACTCGCTCTAGGATCTCAAAAGGTCCAATATACCTAAGGTTGAGCTTGCCCTTCTTCCCAAACCTCATAACACTCTTTATGGGCGAAATCCTTAACCATACCTGGTCATCCTCCATGAACTCTAAGGATCGAACCCGCCTATCAGCATTACTCTTCTGGTAACTCTGGGTTGTCAACAACTAACTCTGAATTAAATGAACCTACTCCATGGCATCTCTAAGAAAATCAATATCGAGGCTCTCCACTACAACAAAATCAAACTAAATTATAGGTGGTCTATACCTTTGGCCATACAAGGCCTCAAAAGGAGCCATCTGGATGATGGAATAAGCAAACTCCGCTAAGGCCAATACTGGTCCCACCTAGCACCAAAGTCAATAACATATGGTTGGAGCAAATCCTCTAGCACCTGAATGGTCCTCTCAAACTTGCCACCTGTTTGAGGGTGAAATACTGTACTCAAATCCAACCAAGTGCCCAATCCATACTGTAGGGCCTTCCAAAAGTGAGATGTGAACGAAGAACCCTGATCGAACATAATAGAGATAGGTAACCTATGAAGCCTAACAATATAGATATGAGCTGACTTTTTCATCGTGTACTTAACCTTGACTGGAATGAAATGAGCAGACTTAGTCAAGTGATCTAATATCACCCAAATAGAGACAAACTCCTATAGTAGTGGATAAACCTACCACAAAATTTATCAACATCCGCTCCCATTTCCATGTAGGAATATGTATCCTCTAAAACTCACCTTCGAGTCTTTGGTGCTCATACTTAACCTACTAACACATCAAGTACCTAGACATAAACTCAGTGATGTCTCTCTTCATACCGCACCACCAATAGTGCTGACTCAAGTCATGGTACATCTTCACTACTCTTGGGTGCATGGAATATCTAGCACAAAGAGTGTTTTCTAATATCAACTTGATCAAGTCACCCACCCTAGGCACAAAATTTCAGCCGCCAATTCTCAAAACTCCATAAACATCAAGAACGACCTCCTTAGACTCACCCCTAGTAACCTTATCTCGAATGAGACACAACATCTCGTCTTTAAATTGCTGCTTACAAATCTAATCCATCAAGTAAGATCGGGCCTCTAAGAAAGAAAGCATACCACCATTATTAGAAAGTTGTAATCTCACCAACTCATTTGTCAATATCTGAATATCTCTAGCCAAGGGCCTCTCCTCTACCCCGATGGTTATACGACTACCCACACTAGAAGTCTTCTTACTCAAAGCATCGACCATTACATTAGCCATTCTCGGATGGTATAGAATAGTCAAATCATAACCTTTAAAACTCAATCCACCACGTCTACCTCAAATTTAAGTCCTTCTGGCTAAAGATATATTGTAAGTTGCAGTGATCGGTGATTATCTCACAATGAACCTCATACAAGTAGTGCAACCACAACTTTAAAATAAAGACAACTACTTCTAACTTAAGGTCATGGGTAGGATAGTTCTTCTCATGAGTCTTCAATTGCCTTAAGGTATAGGTAATCACCTTTCCATTCTGCATCAATACATCTCCTAATCCAACACCCAACGATCACAATACAAGGTAAAATCAACACCCTTCTCAGACAAGATGAAGACAAGTGCACTAGTCAAAAAATTCTAGAACTTTTGAAAGCTATCCTCACACTCCTATGACCAATGAAATGCTACATTCTTTAAAGTGAGTTTAGTTAACGGGGCCACTATAGTAGAGAAATCCTGAAAAAATGGCAATAATACTAGGTGAAACCCATGAAGCTATGAATCTCTGTGGCAGAGGTAGGTCTAGTCCAACCTCTAATAGCCTTAACCTTTGTTGGATCAACCTTGATGCGCTCCTTGGACACCAGATGCCCCAAAAATACAATCAAATTAAGCTAGAATTTGCACTTAGAGAACTTAGGACAAAACCTTTCCTCCCTAAGCCCCTAAAGCATAATCCTCAAATATCTAACATAATTGACCTCTGACTTGGAATAGACTAAGATATCATTAATATATATAATAAAAAAAGAATCAAAATAAGGCTAAAACACCCCATTCATCATCTCCATGAATGCCGCAGGTGCATTGGTCAACCCAAATGACATAACCAGAAACTCATAGTGACCATATCTCATCTAGAAGGCAGTCTTAGGAATATCGAATGATCTAATCATCAACTGGTAATACTTGAACCTCAAATCAATCTTGGAGAACACCACTGCATCATAAAACTAGTCAAATAAGCCATCAATCTTGGGGAGAGGGTATTTGTTCATGATAGTCACCTTGTTCAACTATCTATAGTCAATGCACATCTTCAAAGACCCTTCCCTCTTCTTTATAAATATATCTGGAGTAGCCCAAGGGGATACACTAGACTGGATGAACCTTTTACTCAACAAATCCTAAAGTTGATCCTTCAGGTATTTCAACTCAACAAGATCCATACGATATAGAGGAAAAAATGGGCTTAGTGCCTAGCTATTTTATCAATAGCAAAATCAATTTCCCTATCCGGAGGAACTCTTAAAAGATCAGTAGGAAACATATCCAGAAACTCATGAACCACAACAATAGACTCTATAGGATGTGAATTAGCACTAGTATCACGAATAAAGGCCAAATAAGATAGGCAACCACTATCAATAAGCTTTTGAGCCCCAATATATGAGATAACTCTACTAGGATAAAAACCACATAGACCCTTCCATTCAATCCTTGACCCACCGAGTACGACTAAAGTAACTATCTTGGAATAACAATCAAGTATAGCATGATACAAAGAAAGACAATCCATACTCAGAATAACATCAAAATATGCTATATCCAGAATAATCATGTCTACCCACATATCATAACCCACCAAAGACACAAGAAAAGATTGGTACACCCGATCCACCACTAAAGGTCTCTTACTGGGGTAGAAATATGTACAAGCACAAACATGCAATCACATAATAAATCAAATCTAGAGGAGAAATATGTAGACACATATGAGTAAGTAGGACCAGGATCAAACAATATTGATGTAGGCCAATGATAAACTGGGATACTGAAAAGGCATAACATTGAGCTCTTCGACCTCCACCTATCTAAGTCAAAGAAACACTTACTCCTCTACCTTTGATACGACTATCCCTATCAGGCTGAACTCTACCACAACCCCTGGCCTACAATGCTGGACCTCTAGCTGGGGGTGTTGAATCCCTAATTGGAACTGCTAAATAAGTGAGGTGTGGCCCTGAATGAGTCTAGAATAGACACTCGTGAATCATATGATCGGGATCTCCACACCCAAAATAAGATCTTTAAGTGAACTGCGGCTATGAAGAACCAAAAATAATACTATAACTACCCCGACCCATAAACCTCTAAACTCTAGCTGAACTAGGAACACTCTCTAAAGCTGGCAAGGATGCATGAACTCCTTGACGCTGAAATGTATCACCCCTACCATGAGAACCTCAACCTCTAGATGAGGCACTAGAGAACTGTCCTTATGATCTAGCCCTCTTAGGGTCCCAAAACTCCTCTTTCTCTAACAAATCTGTCTCTTTAGTAACACTTACCACAAACTGGAAAGAATCTTATTCTCCAGCCACCCCAAAATCTGTTCGTTTGATAGAATAAGCCAACCCTCTCATGAATTTGTGAATCTTCTCTATCTTATTTGGGATAATAGTTGTTGTATGTCTTACTAGCTAGCAGAATTGAATCTCATACTCAGTGACTGACATCTTGCCCTATCTCAAGCTCTCAAACCTCAAACGACTCTTATCCCTCACACTTCAAGGGACAAAATGGTTATAGAAGGCTCTAGAAAAGGTCTTCCAAGTCACTAGAGAAGACCCAACTGGCAAGGATCTTGAGTATATCCTCCACCACTCCCTCACCGGCCAACGAAGCTGAAGAGTGACATAACGAACACCATGGGACTCAGCTAAAGCAACAGTCTTTAGAAACTCTCTACATATAGTCAAGAATTCATAGGCATTCTCATTCTTCCTATCCTAAAATTGTAATGGGCCCATCTTTCTAAACTTTTCATAATTGCGTTGCTCATGCTCGATCAAAACAACCACAATGCACCCTCAACCACTATGTAAGATCTATCTCAATAATAGGGGCTACGGGTGGCTGCCGCACCTGAATCAACACACATAAAGGCTAATGTTGGTCTAGAACTTGAACTCTCACTTTATTCTGCAATCCACCAGGTGTGCCTATCGCACTCCTAGTTTGAGCCATATTCTCAAGCATGCACAACACCCTTAATAATATATCCTAAAGTAGTGGCATGGTAACATATTCAGGGGAAATCTAGTCTCCCCTAACCTCGGGCTCAAGCTTAGGGGAGAGACCCCTCTCATAATATTAGGATAGTACAACTCCTTGAGCTTGACCCTAACATTTACCTCAACCTCTAACTCTACTCCTAGCTCTATGCTATGTTGGGGTCTTAGTAATGATCTTAGGGATTGCCTCCCTTTCTCCATCAAAAGTTTATGCTCTAGTCCTGGCTATCTATAAAAAAAATAGGCAACACTCAGCACTAACACAAGAATCCACACACGATTGAATTTGAAAGAAAAAAGAAAATTTTCCTAAAAATATTTATAATTTCTCAAGGATAAGTAACAAATGTCTCTGCACCAATCTTCAAGACTCCACTAGACTAGGCTTATACACATGTAAGACCTATGAACCTAGGGCTTTGATACCAAATTATAACAATTCAAAATCGAGTGTAATGGCACTTGTCTTTAACCTACTGAGATAAATTAGTCTAAAATGGTATTAATAAGGAAATACAGAAACTAAAGTGATAATACAGTCTAAAAATGGAAAGAACAAGCATAAGGAAAGGAAATCACAATCTGAAATCATTCTAGAACTGGTGTTACATGTACAAGTCACTAATTTAATAAAATTCAAAAGAAAATAATACAAGTCTTAATATATTGCTTGTCAAATAGAACAAAACATAAAAACAAAAACAAGAGAGTCTGTCGAATGACAACAACTACCTCTCTAGTCTCCTGGGAAACCTCAGATGATCAAGGGAATATACTACTCACTCTCCGGGATCAGAGCCTACACAAGTGTAGAAGCAATGGTGAGTACCCAATAACATGCTACCCAACAAATGTAATATAAACCTAAGTAAAATAATGAAGAACGTAAGTACTCCTTCCATCCCTACTATGTATCTTCGAAATAACAAACTTACATATAAAAAAGTCCATCACACACAACATATATAATATATACATATATATGTATATTCATACTCATTGGTAAAACTCAGTCGGTAAAACAACTTCAGGAAAACATGGTCTACGAGGAGCATATATCCATAGTTTATAGGCATAATCAAGAAATCCAATATTCCACTTAAAATATCACAATGAATTAGGTACAAAATGATACAAATACAATGTTAGATAATTGTAATGCATGTCTGTCCTATGATACATGTTCATTGATCCACTCATGCCGAAACCCAAGGGGTCTCACATAGACCATATACCTGCCAAAAATGACCTCGACAATATCTCACGCTAAAATATGACCTCGGTAGTCAGAAATGACCTCGAAAAAATCACACGCCAAAAATGACCTCAGCGCCTGAAATATGACCTCGACAATATCATGACCAGTAGAAACATAAGCCCAAAATATCAATATCTTTCTCAATAACCTTGATCTGTAGAAATCTCTGTCCAAAATATCAATCTCTCTCTTTCATCATATTTCCATGATCCAATACAAATAAGCATATAAATAAGGATAAGTGAATATGATATTAAATCTCATGATGCCACATAATATAGCTCAACAAAATGCTACTCAATGTAGCTTAACAGAATGTTACTGAATATAACTCAACAAAATGCTACTCAATGTAGCTCAACAGAATGTTACTTAATATAGCTCAATAATTACATCATCATTCATTAGTAATCAACTAACAACATGTGTATATGAATTTCCACATTAATTTATCAAGTAATACATCAATGATAATACTTTCTCTTATTTTACAAGTCATATCAAGAAATTACATATTTTAATCTATTCACATTTAATCTCAAGCAACAAATAGGGAATATAAGGTTCAATACTATTAAGATAGGTTATAAATACACTTGTCTTAGCCAATAAAGTCATGATCAATATAAAATCAGAGCTTTTCCTTTTTGATTATGCTCCAATCGTCACGACCAAGCCTAAGACCTAGCCATAACACAGTGAATGAGACTCCCAAAGGAATCTCAAACTAACCCCTTAGCATTTAATCAAGCATTCAAGATAGATCAAAGAAGAATACATAAGCAGAAGCATTCACTTTTCATAACTTATAGGTCCAACGAATGCTTCTAACTCATGACATAAGATGAGGGCTCAGAAAGACCCTGGCTCACCCTGAACATGAAGGAAGAACTATCTCTAGTACATAAACATGGCATCAAAATAAGATAGAAGGCCTTTTCCTCGAAATATGAGGGCTCATCTAATCTGGATCGTACGAATATCTGGATCTAGCCATAGACATGGATGATAGGATCACCTGTACCTACATTATGATATAATGCAGGCATAGAGTATACATTAGTACATTTGAATATACTAAGTATGTGTACATGCAATACAAGATAAACATAATGAAACCTGCATTTGAAATATTACATGACAAGGACATTATGTATAAGAAAGAAGTATAGAGAAAATAGTCATGTTAAGGTGCCATGAAATACTTATGATGCATGGATGTCATTACATAAAATCACATAAATAGATATATCCATAATGACAATGAGACCACACAAGCCATCACATAGAACTTTGGTGTAACCTCTTCCTTGTGGGCCTTACCCATTTCGGAGAGTACATTTGACATACCTTACGGGCCTTGCCCATTTTGGATATTTGATTTTGACTCACCTTATGAGTCTTTTCCATTTCAAAGACTTATATTTAAATTACCTAACAAGTCGTGCCTATTGTTGGGGACTTTCATTTGAATCACCTTATAGGACGTGCCCATTTCAGAGACTTGCATTTGAATCACCTTATAGGCCTTGCCTATTTCAGAGACTTGTATTTCAAAGGATCATCATAGGCCATAACAAAGTCATCATCATGTATTTAGAGGCCAAAATTCATAATTCAGTCATGCTTATATGCATAGGAATAACTTATTCATAACTTGTACATGATGGTGTATGCAGACCCTTAGATGCTTAAATCCAAATAATAGTGATCATAATCATAATTTTCTTGAAATCATGTTCATAACTATAATTAGTAGCCAAAACATATCAAAACTTCATAAAAAACTTTATTCATGCATGCTCATGATATGAGAAGTAAGAGTAAAGTATGGGTACATGAAATTCAACCTTAAAACATGATAATAGGATGGAAACATGCATAATCCATGAAGAGATAGATATTTGAATCATACTTGAAATTACCCATGCATGTATTCATGGTTTAAAGGGACATACAAGTTCAAATATCATAAAATCCATGTACAAAAAAATTTTGGGCTCCAAGGTTGAATTGAAACCAAGGATGAACCCACACATACCTAGCATAGATTGAGGAGTTTGAGAAAAATTCAACTTGAACTTGAAACTCCAATTGAATTCTAGCTTGAATCTTTTAAGATGAGACTTGGAGAGTGTTTTTGGACTTAGATTTTGAGAGACTAAGTGTTAGGCTTGAATGAGAGTGCATGAAATACCTTAGGGACTGATTTAGGACTTAAAGAAATGCATAAAAGTCTCAAAAACCTTGAGGTTGGGCCAAATTACCAAAAAGACCCAACTAAAATATGACCTAGAATTGGCCAAGGTGCATTGTACAACACCCTCTTGAGGTCATGGTGTGCACCATGGGCCATAAAGAGGTTTGTGTTGTGCACCCTTAGAGAAAAACAAGGGGACCAAGTGGGGGTTCCCTCTACGAGATCCTCCACGGACCATGGTGGGCACCACGATCCGTGGAGGATTCCGTGGTGGAACCCTTCCACTGAAACCCCCAGGCATCCTAGGAACTACCCACCAAAAGGGCCAAGTCCATCTCCACAGGGCACTTCATGGTCCGTGGAGTGCTTCACGGTCCGTGGAGGGGTCCTTAAAGGGCATCCTTTCCTTGGCCAAAATCTTTTCAAAATTATTTTTTGAGCATTGTTAAGGCTTTACGAAAATTGGTTCCTCACACCAATGCACCACCATCTACTCAAAAATGAATTTACAATCACAATTCGAAGCTAATCACACCAAAATCATGCAATTAAAAAAAGAACAGTAAAATGGTCCAAAATTTTAATATTAAAAAACAAGATGAAAATCTAAAGCTTTCTACATAGAAATGTTCCTAAAGGTTTTACGAATCTAATGGAGAAAATTATTTTGAAAAAGCAATCAAAATGAGCTCACAATAATCATTTTTTCCTTGAAAAATCATATTCATGAAATCCATTTGAAAAAAGAGTCAAAATGAGTTCACAATCATCAATTTTCTCTTGAAAAATCATGTTCATGAAATCCCCCAAATCCTCAATTAAAATACTCAATTTTGATGTTAAAAATATGAATTAATCAATAGAAAATTGAAGATAAGCGTTGAAAATAACTTGCTCAAATAATTTCCCTCTAAAAACCCTTGGAATATTTGCCTAGCTGAGCTCAAAAAGGTTGAAAATGACAAAAATGAGTTAAATCCATAACATAAAAATTAACCCTATTCAGGCCTCAAATGTACTTTACGAACGTAAAGTTCAGTGATTCAGTGCTCCGCAAAAGCAGAGCCTCTTCCACAATCACTAAAGTTACCTGGCCAATGCTCCGCGAGCGCGAAGCCTCTTTTGCGAACGCAAAGGGTTAGTGGACCTATACTCAGTGAACATGGATAAGGGCCACGAACGCAAAGTGTGTGCTTCAGCAACCAGATAGCAACAAACACATAGCATAAAATTCACGGAATAGGCCCTCAAAATTCATCGGGAACCCGATATACACAAATCATATATTTAATCCTACTAGATTTGACATTTCAGATCAATGGAATCATCAAAACTCAAATCCAAGGTCTCCTTGACTCGAAATCTGATAAGTCACTACTAAACTTAGGCCACTTGAAATGCCAAAATGCTATCGGAACAAGAAAAAAATACAACGAAACTCACTCTAACACTAAAATCACCTCCCAGAACAAGTGCCACAATCAAAAACTCAATCCAAGCACCAAAACTAAAAATATTGACCAAAGTCAAGCATTAACTCAATTTTCAACTTCAGACCTAAAATCCACATAACAATTTTAAATATGTTTTTGACATCTTTTTTAGATCAATTTTCACATTCTGAAACTGATGGAATCGATAAAATTTTATTTTGAGACTCGAATCTCCATATGACTCAAAAATTCAAAATTTGACAACTTAAGCCTTCAAAACTCATTGCCTTAGAAAAAAACTCAACTTTTCACAAGGTTTTCAAAAACTAACTGTCAAAATTAATCAAACATGATTCGAGGTTGCTGTCAGGAGGGGTAAAATGATAATTTTATTAGTAATGCCAAAAATAACCTTCGGGGTCATTACAATAGGTACCTTAATTCATAATCCATAGAGTCAACATCATGTGGGAGGGGTCATATTTACTATTCGACCACTATTTATAGAACATAATCATAGAATAGCTCCTTATGTAATGTGAGTATAGATCTTTCATCATTACACATTCATACTTAGGTGATGAGAAGGACCCACAAATATTCATACATGACTTGAATTTCATCATAAAAGCTTAATCCATACTTTTCATATAACTTGCTTGAAAGTCTTATTACTTCACGATCATAACATGGAGTTTATCCTTGAAAAATATAGTCTTATGTATGAATCTATATGGAACCATCACAAAAATCATGTAATTTAATTGAAGTCATGCATAATCAAATATTTAGAATAAATTCATACTTAATTGAGAAGAAACATATCAATAGAAGTAAAAAATTAAAAGGACCCACTTTAGCCTTCATGATCACAAGATGAAATTGGAGGAAAATTTGTATGTAGGACCTTAATATAAGCTAATTTATATCAAATAATACATAATTCATATAAAAAATATCAATTTAATACAAAATTGAAAGTACCCATCATCCATGTCATGAATTCAAGGCATAATATTTTTTGGAAATTCATGGAAAATTCTTCAATTTCACGCAATAATCTTCAATTTATATTAAAATAAGTTCAATATCATAATTCATAGAATTGAGTAGGAATTAGAAAGACTTATAGAAATATATACTTGAAATTGGATGAAAAAGTTGAAAATTTAATGGGATCCATGGAAGAAAAGATTTCATGGATGAAGACCTACATACCATGGATAAGAATTTAGAAGAATCCTTAATTTTTTTATGAAAATCTTGGAGAATTTCTTAGTGTCTTCAATGGGGGTTTGACAGTCTTTGTAGAGAGAGAAATTTTGTATTTGGTGAGTTGTGAAAAAATGGAGTGAAACTGGAAGTTTTGAGTAGTTAATAGGATAAAGTTTAGTTTCAAAAATTGTCCAGATTCATTAAATGGCAGACAAGAAAAAACTCAATATACTCTCACTTACAACTGAAATCGGACCACCGTGGTGAACCAAGTCCACGATCTGGAGGTGGTTTATCTTGGTTCATTTTTTAGCGAAGCTTAAATTTGGCCAAATTTTGACCAAGAAAGATTTTGAACCATCTTGAAGTATGTCCGCGACGCGCTCCTATGGCAGACTCTTTTGGATAAGCATTTAAAAAATTTATTTTTTTTATCCACTTGACCTAAAATTCCATCGAGGTCATTTTTTCAATGTTTTTTCTTTATATCATACTTCAACATCTAAATTTTTGGGATATTACACATCAACACCCACCCTATATGATATTGATAGAGTATCAACGTACCACTAGAGTATCATAGAAAATTAAGCTCACTCTTGTAGATACCGATATGATATCAATACACCTGTCACGACCCGGATAGGGAGCCTAGATGTAGTATGGCGAAGGAGAAACTGAAAGTACTCGATCAAGCCATCATAGCATCATTACACTCATCATCGGTCCGGAAGCGCGGAAAATAAACACATAACATACAAATTCAAGGGAATTGGGGGCTTGGGACTCAAACTATGGGGACATTTTCGGGAATGGGTTAGACATGAGTCCATATAAAACATAGTCATTCAAATCCCCAACATTCATATCATAAGAATAATAGATGACAATACTCATAATTAAGTCTAATAAAC
>JBCEWC010012684.1:0-15663 GCA_038996855.1 Solanum aculeatissimum | reverse complement strand
TTATTAGTTGGTCTTCCTGTTTCCTTTTCTTTTCCTTTCCTTTTTTTCATATCTAGTTATTCTGCTTACGGGTTTTTGAGATGAGGGTTCCCAGGAAACAACCTCTCTACCTCTAAGGTAGCGGTAAGGTCTGCGTACATTTTACCCTCCCCAGACCCCACTTGTGGGATTTCACTGGGTATGTTGTTGTTGTTGTTGAAGATTTGTTTGAACAAAAATTTTACATGAAATGCACCTTCAAACTAATATCCAATATTTCAATTGAAATTCAAAATTCAAAAGCTCAGTATTTGCAAATACTTATATTTCTTATATGGAAAACACACTAAATTCAATATTTGCAAATATTGAGATGATATTCATGCCCAAATGAGTCATCAATAAGGTACTTCATCTGCATTTGTGGTTATAATTATAAAGAATCGGATTTTGGGCCTAACTCAACCTCAAAAGCTAGCTCATGAGTGAAAGATTGCTCAAGTCCATATAAGGAAATCACCCATCTCATTAACCACCAATATGAAACTTTTTTATTCTTCAATACCCCACCTCACACCCAAAACTACACATCTAGAGAGTGAACAATTTAATTTGGAGTCCCAATATCGAGTGAGATGGGTCTTGCTCTGATACCACATGAGAAATATAAAGAAAAACTATAATGGAAAAGAAAAAGTATCATTGTGCACCATTTCAACGAAATCACCCATCAGTGTAGTATTCTAGTGACCTAAGCGGTTGTGAGAGTAAATAACCTTTTCGGTTAGTGTTTCCCAAAAAAGCCACCACTACCATGTCAAAAATTCCCTAGTGAGCAAACCCCAATTAGACTCGCAGGAAGCAGGTGTCACACATGCCCTCATGTGTCGCCATAGGCAATTCTACGGCGAGTGCGTCAAATCTACACGCCAGTGCCTGCATCATTTTCATCAGTTTGTTTTTTTCGAGTAAGGTCGACTCTTTATTTTGGAGCTTCTCATATAATTATTTCCTAATTCCAACCATTTTTTGGCCACAAAAACCCAAGTTTTCAAAATTTCAGAGATTTTTTTCCCCATTCTGTAAACAGGTTTCTAGAATTTAGGCTACAATATTTGATTTCACAAGTTATCTATCGTGGTTGATATTTTTTTATTCAAAATACAGGAATTGAATATTCAAGCCCTACGATTAATTCATAACCGTTAATGGAATGTTAAAACTATTTAGCTTGGACTTTCTCAGTTGAATTGTGGTGCAAGGGTAAAAGTGTTCAAGATCACTTAACAAATTAATAATGCTAATGTGGTAAATGAAAAGGCAAAACCTAGTGAGGAAGATAAGAAGGCCAAAAGCACAACAGAAGAAGGTTGACACTCAATAGTAGTCTCTTATGGAATCTATTGATTCTTAGTTGATGCCCTTGCTTTGTCCATTCCAAACATGTCATTCATTTTGAGAAAATGGTGTGCTTTATACACTAATGACATCACTACTTTTTATTATGTGATATCTCATATGACCAACTTAAAGAAATAAGAATACAATATGTCTACTTACTTAAGACAGGCACGGGCAGTCGTTGAGGAATTTTAAAGGTTGATGCAAGTCATTACGAATGTGGAAGAACAATAAGAGCATGGACAAACGTTTTTCCAAATCTTACACTTGTTGGACTTCCTAACAACCATGAGTTAGTGCGTGATCAGATATGAGCGAGCCCTACGGTTCCTATAATTGATGAACTATTCTCTCATTTAACCCTGCCGCGCCTTGTAGTCCATATGTGATTTCATCACCCACCATAGACTCTTTTGTTTTCTCATCTCATAGAAAATCGAACATCTCAGTCTATGAAGAATTGACAAGGAGGAGCATGTTTTGAAAGATCTCGACCTAAGTGTAATTATTGTCATAGGCTTGGATAGATTAGCGATGTATGTTATACTTTGCATGGTCTACCACCCAATAATGTTCAAATTGCTCGAATAGAATATAATGAGTGCCTTATTGTATCGAGCAAGTAAGCAGACATCTCCACAACTAGCCTCGGTTGCACAACCTGTTGCTTGATGCTTTGTTGCTGGTAATTCCTATGCTTGACTTTCATAGTCTAATACTCTTGGATCATGGGTCATTCATGGACTTAAGCTCTTTTGATCATATTTTTGGTAACAAATCACTTCTATCCAACATTGTTTATTCACATTCTTTTCCAATTCTTACTTTAGCCAACAAGATCCATTTCTTTACCTAGTATCAGAACCAGACTCATCCCAATTTTGATTTACATATGTTGGACCTCCATATTAAATTATTCATGCACCAGATGTCCAATCCCAGGTTTAAGGCGGGGTGCTAAGTCCCACATCGATAGGATGAAAAAATTATGGAATCCCTATATGGGCTTGGCAAATCCTCGGTCCAAGACCCAAATCTTACAATAATCACCCAACAAATATATGGGAAATGCCTATCCCTATCAATTGTTGTTGCTACACCTTTAAGAATGCCATATTTGATGATCCAGAACTTCCCACAAATTGGTGACACCAGACTCTATATTCCAGAGAATAACTGTATTGAGGTGACAGGAAGAAATATAAAAGCGACAGCTTAAATGGTCAACTCAATTAAGTACCTAATCCAAAACAAGAAACTGATTGTTCAAGAGACAAAATCTTGATACAAGTTAAAGAAAATTGTTATTATTACTCAAATGATGAAGCAACATATACTCGGAAGATAAGGGAAAAAATTATTTAAAAGCAACTGGATTAAGGAAGATATACTTTGCTGGTACCAATGAGAAAGAGCCATGAGCCTCCACTATTTACAAATTAGATCAAGGGGTAGGAAAAATCGCTAATATCTTATCTGCTTGGTAATAATAAAAGTTGCAATGAATAAATATTGATATTTATGCAATGAACCTTTTTAGTTTTTTTTGGGATTAACATATTCAGAAAATGACCTTCTAAGTTTAAATAGTGCAAAAGTAGTCATTCATGATGTTTGTATAAATTATTTCCTAATGATGAAACCAACTTTTAACAGAAAGCCACCATACAATATAAAAAAATCAGAAACATAAAGGAAGACTGGAAGTGCAAAAGTTGGACGACTATTGAAGTTCCTCTAACCATTGTAACACAAATCAGTTACTATACTACAGGGAAAGCAGAGACTATATTAAGCTTTAACTATAGTTGTACCAATTAAGTACTCCCTTTATCCCAATTTATATAGCACATTTGGAATTTCGAAATTCAAACTTCTAAATTTTGATCATGAATTCGTGTATAAAAGCTTCAAGTTTTTTGCAATAAAATTTATATATTTGAAAACTACATAAAGAGAAGTACTATAAATCACAATAATTAACAACTCAAAACATTTAGAACGCATACAAAAGATTCCAGTCAAAGAAAAACTTGGTTTAACTCTCAAAATTCCAGTGGTGCCAGTTATAGTCTTTTGTTTGTCCACAGGATGATCAAACTTCAGAAATCTCAATTAAAAATAATAATAAAATAAAGAATGTAATCTGGTCAGACATATTGTAAAGTTAGAATATCCAAACCCAACATAAAAACCAACCCTTCTTAAACGAATGATTTTTCTCCAAAATAACACAAATTGGACTCTACACTTAAAGAAAAAAAATCACTCATGATAATATTTGCACAAGCCATAAAAGAGAGTATGCATTACTATAATTTTCAACTCAATTTTTTTTTTTAAAGAAACATCTATTTAATACAAGAGTGAATTAAAGAGGAGTAAAGATTGTAACTTTACCAGAAAAAGCAGCGAAGAAGTGTTTTGAGTTGAAATTTGCAATTCCATTGTATACCCTCAACCATTTTCTCTTGTGTTAATGAACAATTTGATCTTTGACATTGAAAAAAAGAAGCCATCTTTCTGGTGATTTTCTTCCTCTTCTCCTTCAAAAACTCCTTCAATTTCCATAGCCATTCCCTGTTTGTTCATCTCCTGAGAAAATCAGAATGAGAAAGAAAAAAAGCAGCTACTTGGCAGAATTGGGTTGTCATATACTTGATTAATTTTGACAGAAAAGTTTAATTCATGAAAATTGGGATGGTTCTTGATTCAATGTGATAAAGAGTTTGGTCGCTCAGTTCTGCTGAAAAGTAAAAATAAAAAAATTAAAGGGAAGAATATATCACTTTGGTCCTTCATGCACTTAACTCGAACATACAACCTCCTCAAGCTTTAAAAACTGTCATATAGCAGCGGTGATTGTTACAAGTTAAAGGGAAGAATATATCACTTTTCTTTTTAATGATAAGGAAAACCCACCGTCGCTATTTTTTGGGTGTGCACATGGTAAAATTCACACTCGTATGAAATAGCTTGCAAATAACACAGGAGAGGTAACTCACACTAGGCAAGCTCGGTGCGACGAACTCGACCCAAGAGGCGAATCTCTTGCTTTCGCTGGCAAGGGGTTTCAAACTTGAGACCTCCAACATGAAAGTTAGAATTGTTCATGGTTATGGTTTAAAAATTAAATCAAACCGCAATACAAACCAAATTAATTAAAAATGATATTTGATTTGATTTGGTTTGATTTTTAAATTTTGAAAATCACCTCTATTTGATTTGGTTTTGGTTTTACTAAAAATAATCTGCAAAAATAACTAAATCGAAATGAAAAATTATATATAAAACTTCTACAATTATTTATATATTATTTATAAATATATATATAAATATTTTATTAGATTTTAATTAGCTTAAATTTTTAACTTTATCGTTTAGATTTGAAAATTCTCTTATTAATATTTTGGTATATAATTTTCTTGTATCCCCTCCCCTGAATAGTTATTTGATTGTTGAGCTTGGAGTTTTTTCTAATAAATAGTTATTTTTTGATGTATAATGACTTTAGTATTGATTAATTAAATCACTTTATTCGTGTATAATAATTTTTGTATTGTTTAACTAAATCACTTTTCACATGTTCAGAAGATGCGAGTCGCGGAGATGAGGATGTTGCGATGGATGAGTGGTCATACTAGGAGTGATAATATTAGGAATGAGACCATTTGGGAGAAGCTAGAGGTGGCCCCTGTGGATGATAAGATGGGGGAAGCGAAACTACGATGGTTTGGGCATGTGTAAAGAAGAAGTACCGATGCTCCTGTTAGGAGGTGCGAGATGTTGGATTTAGGAGTTACACTGTGTACATTCTACCCTCCCAGACCCCACTTGTGGGATTTCACTGGGTATGTTGTGGTTGTTTAACTAAATCACTTTATTCGTGTAATAATAACTTTAGTATTATTGCTTAATTGAATCCACATTAGCTTTTTGTGGATTGTTCATGTACTACGTGTCTGTGTCTATTAAGATGTGTATCCCCTCAACAAACTTACTTACAAACTGAAAAAATAAAAAACAAAACAAAACAAAACAAACCAACGGTTTTTTTTTTTGGTTTAGTTTAAAATTTTAAAAATCGGTTAAATTGTTTTGGTTATGGTTTTAACCAATAACTTATCTAAATTGAACCATGAACACCCCTGCTCTTAGTTTTTTTTTCTTTTTCTGGGGAGTGGAGGAGAGGGAGGGGGCGGGAGGAGTTCTACTGATATAGATTCGCATCGCGTAGGGCTTATTGAGAAATGGAAGAGGAAGGTCTTCCAACCAAGAATTTTTCATTACTCAGTACTCGAATCTAGTTAAGAAATAAGCAATCTCATTCACTACATCACATCGATTGGAGGTAACTCCTTGATAGTTTTGATATTCTACTAAACAGAGTTGTAGCAAGGTAGCGTTTGGTCAAAAAAGGGTGAACCAAATTAAAATTTTCCAAAGATCTTTGGAAAAACACTTCTCTAATAGTTGTTGAAACTCAATTTTGGCTCAACACTTTTAAAATTTATTTTTTTATTTTATTTTTTAACTAGTTTAAAATACTTTTTTGATAATTTTAGATTTTTTTTTAATAATTACTCTTATTTTTAAAATATTAGTATTTTAATTAATTTAATTTTAAATTTTAACGCAGTCTAATAATTTATTTTTTTACACAAATAAAAATTATACACAGATATTTGATTGGCCCACAATTTGGGCCCTTATTTTTAGCCCATAAAGTTATAAAGTGTGTATATAACTTTTACATTGTTACAATAATAGGGGTGGATAATTTTAGGGTTGAGAATAAATTTTTCAGATTTTAATATTGTCTATATGTCCATTGCCTTTTCCGGCAAGTCCATCAAAGCTCTGGCAAACACCAAATAGCTGCGTCCACCACCCAAAACTTCGTTGAACACAACAGCTCCACCAGTGAACTGGGCTCCATTTTCAACCATCTCCTTCTCCTTATCCAACGACTCCTTCTCTCCTTTATCTCGCCAAAAAACCTCCATGAAAACCCCTCTCTTCCTCATTAAACTCATCCCATCAGCCACCAAAACGACCCTCAAAATCACAGCTAAAAACAACCAAAACCTCCGTCTGAAACCCCCACCTTGTTTCTCTGTTTTCTCACATTCCAAACGCAGCCAACAAATAACCACGCAAACGCCATGAAAATGCCCCAAATCACCACCTAAAACATCATTCATGCTACCTTCAAAACCATCAAAAAGCCCCTGCAAAACAACCCCTTAACCCACTTGAAACACCACCCACAAACCCTCAAATCAGCCGCCAAGATCCACCATGAACCAGCCCTAAAAAAACCCCTAGACACCACCCAAAACTTATGGAAAAAAATCCCCCTGTTCCGCAATCATAACCCCCCCCCCCCCCCACACACACACAAAATTAGCCCCAAAACCTCCATCAAAATGCCCCAAAACATCGGGAAACAATCCCAAATCGGTCACCAACAAGCTCCGAGCTCTAGCCAAAGATTTGCTCAAGAATGTTTGCAACTAAAAAAAGGTGACAAGTTGACCAAAGGCAAGTCAAATATTATACTAATCAAGAGATTAACTTAAATAGGGGAAGATTTGTAACTTTTGAAAGTTTTAATCTTTTTTTGTGGGACCCACAACTGTACTTTCAAATCAAATTAGTCATTCTCCTCTTTCCTTTCCAAGAAAAAAAGTAATCTTTTCTTTTGCCTTTTTCAAGATCATCACTCCAACACTTCTCTTCTTCTTTCCATCTTTTTCTTCGTCTGGCAAGTTTATCTACATCATCTCATCTGTTCGTCCTATGCTTTGATCTTCATCGTCATCTTCATCGGATCGTCTCCGTCTCTTGTTGTCATCATTCTCATTATAACAAACAGAGGTAAAAGAGAAAATTTTTCTCCATCAGAGGATTTTGAGTTTGAGTTTTCATAATGTAAAAAAAGGGGAAAATGTCCATGTCTATGTTTATTGTTTTTTTTTGTTTCTTTCTTTAAATATTTCATAGATTATTCTATTTTTTTTGTCCTAATAATATTGTATTCATTACTGTGGTGGTGTTGTGACAGTAATGAATGAAAATCGGCTAAACTTAATGAAGTTGTTGTAAAAAAAATTGTTTAGTTGCTTAATAAGTCTCAATAATTGAAGTATTTGGTAAAACAATTGTTAAGCTTACAACCTTAAGTTGTTGTAGTAACTTAAGTAATTGACTAAGCAACTGCTTAAATAGTTATACTTTTAATTTCTTAAATTGCTACCTTAAATTCTTGTTGCAATAACTCTTAAGCAACTTCTTAAGTAGTTGTACTTTTAACTTCTTAAAGTGCTACCTTAAATTGTTGTTGCAATAACTCTTAAGAAACTCTTAAGCAATTGCTTAAGTAGTTGTACTTTTAATTTCTTAAATTGCTACCTTAAGTTGTTGTTGCAATAACTCTTAAGCAACTCTTAAATAACTGCTTAAGTAGTTGTACTTTTAATTTCTTAAATTACTACCTTAAGTTGTTGCAATAACTCTTAAGCAACTACTTAAGTAGTTGTACTTTAAATTTGTTAAATTGCTACCTTAAGTTGTTGCAATAATTCTTAAGCAACTGCTTAAGTAGTTGTACTTTTAGTTTCTTAAATTGCTACCTTAAGTTGTTGTTGCAATAACTTCAGTTATTGATGCATCTGCTTAAGTTATTCCTACATAAACTCTTTAAATTGATGTAGCAATTCACCCATTTAAAAAAAATGAAATCATTTACTGTAGTTTGTTTTACTATTTTATTGAAGAATTAGTTATGCTAATTTAGTTTTATTTCATCTGAGTAGATAAAATGGCTCGGACAAAAAGAAAAATGATTTCAAGCAAATTTCTTCGTAAATCTAGAAGACTTAATCCACAATCCCAAATAGAAAAAGAAGTAAAAGTAAAAGCAAAAACAGTAGCACAAGCACAAACATCATCTACTTTACATGTTGATGCCACAATGGTAGATGAAAAGGAGGCAGCCTCAAGTCCTAGACAAACAAATGAGGAGTATGAGGCTCAACAACAATTGACAAGGGATAAAGCTAGTTCTTCTTCAAAACAAGAAGAAGAAAAAGAAGAAAATGTACGTGAAAAAGTTCATCCAGCTTCAAAACAAGCAAGTGAATTAGACAATATTATGATGGGTGAAATCGGAACAAAATTATGTCACGATCGACATGTCCCTTCTGCTTCCACTGTTGATTCCCCTTTTAACAGTCCTTCAACAAATGTGGCTGTTAAAAATATTAAATTTTCAAACTATGATTTGCAGACATTCTTGGACAATCATGATCGTGATTTAAAGGTGATATTATTATTCAATCAGGTATGAAAAAATCTTTTGTTGATTTTAGAAAGGTTCTGGTGGCACAAAATTTAGAAAGATATTTTCTATCTAGTATATTTGGGAAATATATTAGACATAGCTGAGAAAAAAGTTTCACAGTTTCCTATGAGCTTAGTATATCAACTTCCTCGACGAAAGGTTATTAGTGATGAAAAAAATGCAACTTGGATCAATTATTGTCGCATGGCAGTTTGTTTTGACATGAAAGAATTTGTAATCACGACAAGCTTAAACAGTTATCATACTCTTAGTGTTGTTGCTCGGTTGGAGAAGTCATCCAAGAGTTCTAAGGTTGTTGAAAAGCGCAAGAAATTGCGTAAGTTAACCGGAAAAAGTTTTAGAGAGAAGGATTTGTTTGTCCTTCTGAACTCCAAAGAAGTTGCAAAAGTCACTATGCTTACATTAGTTCGTGCATAGTATTCTTTGTGCACGCGTTCAAAGCACAAGAATTTTTGTTGACTAGATTGACCTTTGCGCCGATCGTAAAACATTTTGTGTCCATTCATGGGGCCAAGAAAACTTCACACTCACCATTGAATATCTGTTGAAGGAATTGAACCCAACAGGGAAAGCAACTAAACTTTTTGGCTTTCGGGCTTTCATGATAAATTTTGTTCAATATTTTTTCATCTTTATTAATGTTTGGTTCATTATTTTGATCTTTGATGATATTATTTTATATAGGCTTGAGTATTTGAAGTCGGTTTAAAAATTTATTAGATGAAGAAACTTATCCGAGAATTCTTAGATGGCTGAATACAAAGAAAAATAATTCTATTATAATTGATGATTTGTTTGATCCCCCGTCTAACTCGGTAAGACTTCTCATTCTCATTTTGTATTATATTCAACAATTATTTAGCTAGTCTGTGTTAAATCTCATCCATTTTTGTGCCTAGTCTCAACAATTGTTGTAGCTGTCACAACAATTGCTGAAATAATTTCTGCAATTGTTATACCTATCCTCAGCAATTGTTATAGCTATCATAGCAGTTGCTGAAACATGTTAAACAGAATACTTAGTGTAATTATCACACTTAATTATTTGGCTAGTCTGTGTCTAGTCTCAATAATTATTATAGTTGTCACAACAGTCACTGAGATAATTTCAACAATTGTTATGCCTGTCCTTAGCAATTGTTATAGCAGTTGCTGAAATAGGTACAACAATTACTGATGTTAACAAAATAATTAATCCAATTATCACACTTGTTGGATATTATTCATACTTCTACCTTAATATTTATTTTTTATGCCTAGATTGTGTACCTGTGGATAGCTCCTTCAACCACTGAGATGGAGAAGAAATTTATTTCTGAATTTGTTCCATTGAAAAAAGATAAGATAGATCCCAAACTTAAAAAGCTTCAAGAGAATTTGGTTGGAGCATCGACTATTAAAAGGAATTTGTCTGTGATTGAAAGGAATTTTGACACTTCGAGAGCTATTGATGAAGTCGTTGCTAGTATTGCGAATGATGATGCAACAACATTCAAAAATTATTTTTATATTGGTGGTGATGTTGGTGTAACTGTTAGTGGTGCAACTATTGGTGAAGGTGTTGGTGGTGGTACTGTTGGTGATGGTGCTGATGGTGGCATTGTTGGTGGTTTAAAAATTCTTGTTGGTAGCTCTAGGATAATTTCATGTGCTTGTAGATGTAAAAATATGGCTGAACAAATAAATCAGTTGATTGCCAAGGTGGAAACTCTAGATACACACATCATGACACTGGTATCCAAAAGAGACATTAATCCGTCTTTGAGAATCTCACACCCTTACACTCCTATTGATGTAAAAAAGAGAAAATTCTAGATTTCTAAGGCACTACCAAGTGCCAAAAAAAGGGGCACTCAACACTTCAAAGAGCTCCAATAGTAGGGTAGGTTGTTAAAATATATCGTGGATTGTAGTTATCTTTCAAATTGACAGACAAACACTATTTTTCTTTTATGTCTTTTTAAATGGTGGTTTGATGTTGAACTTTTACTTTTCTTTTATATTTTCTTGAATGATGGATTGATGTTGAACTTTTATGTTATTATATTTTTAGTTAATTATATTTTGTTAGTGTTAAATCCTTGTTGAAAATTGATATAGTAATTGCTAAAAAAAAAATAACAAGTAGAATGTGTAACTTAGCAATTGTTGAAATTAATTTTAGCAAGTGGATAGCCTCCAACAACAATTGTTGCAATTGCTTAAAAATATCTTAGAAAATAATATGTCTAATTTAGCAATTGTTGTAATTGCTAAAAAAAATTAGCAAGTGGATATCCTTACACAACAAGTGCTTAAAAATATATTAGCAAGTAGAATGTGTAATTTAGCAATTGTTGTAATTGCTTAAAATAATTTTAGTAAGTGGATAACCTCCGACAACAATTGTTGCAATTGCTTAAAAATATCTTAGCAAGTAGGAGATATGATTTAACAATTGTTGTAGTTGCTAAAAAAAATTAGCAAGTGGATATCCTTACACAATAATTGCTTAAAAATAACAAGTAGAATGTGTAACTTAGCAATCATTGTAATTGCTGAAAATAATTTTAGCAAGTGGATTGCCTCCAGCAACAATTGTTGCAATTGCTTAAAAATACCTTAGCAAGTAGGATGTCTGATTTAGCAATTGTTGTAGCTGCTCAACAAAATTCTCAGTAAGTGAGTTGTCTGATTTATCAATTGTTGAAATTGTTGAGAAATGTTTTAGCAAATTATTGAGTAATTTGGTTATTAATTATTATATAAACCACATTAAATGATAAATAAAGTAATTTTGATGTATTATAGTACTTAGAGTTGAGTTTGGTGGTGAGTTTGTACAATTATGTAGTAATTTGTTCATAACAGACAATAAATGAATTAATTAAACACATAGTCAACATTAATTGAGTAATTTGATTGTTAATTGTTATCTAAATCATATTAAATGATAAATAAATAAATTTTGATGTATTATAGTACTTAAACTTGATTTTGGTGACGATTTTGTACAATTACGTAGTAATTTATTCGCAATAAATAATAAATCGATTATTAACCACGTAATCAACATTAATTGAGTAATTTGATTGTTAATTATTATCTAAATCATATTAAATGATAAATAAAGTAATTTTGATGTATTATAGTACTTAGACTTGATTTTGGTGGCGATTTTGTACAATTACGTAGTAATTTATTCGCAATAAATAATAAATTGATTATTAACCACGTAATTAACATTCATTGAGTAATTTGATTGTTAATTACTATCCAAACCATATTAAATGATAAATAAAGTAATTTTGAAGTATTATAGTACTTAGACTTGATTTTGGTGGCGATTTTGTACAGTTACATAATAATTTATTCACAATAAACAATAAATCGATTAATTAACTGCGTAATCAACATTAATTGAGTAATTTTATTGTTAATTATTATCTAACCATATTAAATGGTAAATAAAGTAATTTTTAAGTATTATAGTACTTAGACTTGATTTTGGTGGTGATTTTGTACAGTTACGTAGTAATTTATTCGTAATAAATAATAAATCAATTAATTAACCGCATAATCAACATTAATTGAGTAATTTAATTTTTAATTATATCTAAATCATATTAAATGATAAATAAAGTAATTTTGATGTATTATAGTGCTTAGAATTGATTTTGATGACGATTTTGTACAGTTACATAGTAATTTATTCACAATAAATAATAAATCGATTAATTAACAATGTAATCAATATTAATTGAGTAATTTAATTTTTAATTATTATTTAAATCATATTAAATGATAAATACAGTAATTTTGATGTATTATGGTACTTAGACTTGATTTTTCAGCAAGTGAAACAATTGTTAAAAAAAAAATGTCTTACTTGTTGAAGACTTATTCAACATTACTACTGTCAGATTTTTTAGAACTGAACCATTCAATAAAAATATTCGTGTAACATTAATATTTAAAAAAATTATGAAACGTTTACAAACAACAAATAGTAATCAAGATTTCAAATCTTTCCTATGAAGCTCTTCGCTCCGAGCATGTTATTTTTTTATGTTCACTCTTTTTGCATATGGAACATTTATTTTTCTTTATTGAGAATGTCCACTTATCTTGAGCATGACTAGATTGTGATGATTGTGCGGTTTCTGATGTATTGCTGACAACTTCAAGAGTAGGAGTAGGAGTAGGAGTCAAAGTATTGTGTGCACCGACACTTTCTTTATCTGGAATATCCATATTCGCCAAATCACATTCATCATTTAATATTTATTGATTTTGATAGTTTTCGGTTAATCTTTCAATTACGTATACCCTTATAATGGGTTTACTTTCATCTTCCAAATAAGTACGCAAACTTATTTGATTTTTTATCCTAAATGGAGCGGCCCTTTGTTTTTCACCACAACTATGCATATAGGTGACGACAAGATCATTCAATTCATAATTTAATTCACAACAGGAAATGATTTTCTTTGCAAAATCTTTATACCTGACATCTCGATCCACAATCATTTGTATTGTCTCTACTATTTCTTTATTTTTTCAATACCAAATATAACGATTGTCGGACTTGACCCATTCACCGTTGCAATCAACTCCTATTGTTATTTTATCCATCATTGATAGTGAAGATCTATACCTGTATTATGATTTAAAAGGAAACTAATCATAATTTTATTTTGATTTTGCCTGCAGTTGATGAAACAATTGCTTAAACACTTTCAACAATTGCTTTATCAATTGATGCAACAATAGAAACACCTAAACAGTTGTTGAATATCTTTTAACAATTATTGAAACACATTTAGTAACTCATGTAATAATTGTTAAAATATATTCAATAATTGCTACTGCAGCAACTAGAGCACCTACAACAGTTGCTAATTAATTTTCAACAATTGTTGAAACACATTCAGTAACTCATACAACAATTGTTGAAATATATTTATCAATTGTTATAGCAATAACTAGAGCACCTACAACAGTTGTTGAATATCTTTAAACAATTGTTGAAACACATTCAGTAACTCATGTAACAATTATTGAAATATATTCAACAATTACTGCAGCAACAGCTAGAGCACCTACAACAGTTGCTGAATATTTTTCAACAATTGCTGAAACACATTTAGTAACTCATGTAAAAATTGTTGAAATATTTTCAACAATTATTGCATCAGCAGCTAGAGCACCTACAACAGTTGCTGAATATCTTTCAACAATTGTTGAAACACATTAAGTAACTCATGTAACAATTATTGAAACGAATGCAACAGTTGTTGAATCAAATTCAACTGAAATAGTAGATAACACCTAGATGAGCAGTACACACAAAACAACAATATTGACTTACCAAAATGATCGAAAATCACTTCACAAGCAATACCCAGTGATAAAACAACTAAATTTAATATCAAATCGACTAAATTTAAGTTTTTTTCTCAATTCCAATTTTTTTTTTTTTAAATAGAGGTTCCTTTCTTCTTTCCAACATAATAGCAACAACAACCACAAGAAAACAAACAATAATAATAGGAGGAAGAAGAAGAAGAAGAAAAAAAAAGGAGAAAATGCGCGAATATAGTCATTGGTTAGAAGAGGAGGCTGCTACACAACTTTTTCCCTTTTTTCCCCCTAATATATTAAGGTTAATATGGTTGGGTCAAAGTGTAAAGAAAAAAAATTGAGGACTTCTTAAAAGAGTGGTCAAAGTTCATTAATTATTAACCAAAAAGTTGTCATCTTCCCTCAATAATTAAAACTCTTGTCACTCTTTTTAACTTTCAAGGCCTTTTTGTCACCCTTAATTAACTTGCTTGAGTTTCTCTCTCTGCACCATACCAGAAAGGGAGATTAGCAAAAAGAGAGAAAACCCACATTGCTATTATCATTATTATTCCAAATGGGAAAATTCAAAAGGTAACATCCCGACTACCCATATTTCTTTTCTTATTTTTGTTTTTTTTTTAAGTTCTCATTTCATCATTTTTCTCATTTCTCTTACTGTATATTGTTTTGTTCTTGTGTATTGCTTATATTTCTATACTATTATAATGACTTGTGTTAAAGATTTTTTGATGGTTATTTTCAATCTATTATTATTACTCTAATTTATTTAGGTGTTATTATGTTCTTGATGAAGTATTTCTGTCATGAATTTCAATTATTTAATTGATTTTGGAAGTAGTTTACATTTTTCATTATTACTAATTTCATATGTGTTTTGTATTTGAAAACCTCACTATGGTGTCACTATTACTATTGCTGAAAATTTTAATTGATTTGTTTATTTTTATATATTTCTTTCGGTGATGTTTGAATTATTCCAAAGACTTATTGCAAATTTCTTACGTATGAAGTGTTTTTTCTTCTCCTTTAGTTAGTTGTTGCTTTTTTTACGTTAGTTTTCTATGATTTAGTAGATTGTTTTGTTGCAATTCAATTATTATTTGTCACTTTATCTCATTTTTGTGTTAGTTTCCTAATTGTTCATTTGGAAATACATTGTTTGTTAAAATTGACCAATGAAAAATCTATTCGTCGGATTTCGAGGCCTCCCCATTTAAAAATATGAAAATTTAGTTTAGATTAAATTTAGAAATTCTAGTTTAAGTTCCGTATATATATTTGTTAAAACTGGCCAATGAAAAATTTATCCCTCGGATTTCAAGGTCTCTCCATTTAAAAAGACAATTGTTTTTAGTTTAGATTAAATTTAGAAATTTTAGTTTAAGTTTCGTATATATATTTGTTAAAACTAACGAATGAGAAATTTATCCGTTGGATTTCGAACCCTCTCCATTTAAAAAGACGAAAAAGTTTAGTTTAAATTAATATTTGAAAATTCTAAAATTTTAGTTTGAGTTTGTATGCACATTATTTGTTAAAACTGGCCAATGAAAAATCTATTTATATATATA
>JBCEWC010012683.1:0-15664 GCA_038996855.1 Solanum aculeatissimum | reverse complement strand
GTTTAATCAGTATTCCTTCCAACCTCTATTCCTATTATTGTTCTTATCATTTAATAATATATTATGTGTGTTCATCCTTTGGGTCACTACTATGGATTTTTTCAGCTTCAATCAGTTTCCCTAACAATGCATTCAACTAGTGTCTACTACCCTCTCAACGGCTCTTCTGGCCTCACTTGGGTTTGACTATAGGATTGCTTAGTCCGGGCTTACCTACTCTCATGTAAATATAATTGTTTACCAGAAGATAAATGGGAAAAATTGAAAAATCCAGTAGTATTTACAGGATTCAATAATGAAGGAAGTATGATAACTTACAAAGCAAAAAATATAAAAATCCAAATTGTGTGTTCATCCTTTGGGTCACTACTATGGATTTTCAGCTTCAATCAGTTTCCCTAACAATGCATTCAACTAGTGTCTACTACCCTCTAGCTAGAACATATATAAACGAATAGATAAGCTATGGAAAGTCCTAACCCACTACAAGAGCTATCAGAGACTATACCGAGTTCAAGTCATGGATCAACACGACACTCGTTTCTTCAAACAATTCCTTTAAGATTGTACAAGAGTATAAGCACCTTAATACTCAATTCAAACAATCATCTAATATTCAACACTTTCAATGGGTAGTCCCACTGTTTAGGCCATAACTCTCTCATACGAATTTCGAATAGAGTGAAGCCAGTTGCTTTGCGAAGCTAACTCAAAGATCTTCAATTTGATATATAGAAGCCCACACGCTTCAACCCGCATCAAAACATATGCCAGTTCGAAATATACTATCCACCAAATGGCCTCTCTAGGCCACCAAATGATCTGTTTTGCGTTCAGACACTTAAACTCAACCCGTGGCTACCAAAACTCAACCATGACTAGTATAACATCATACAATACCAACCATAAGGAGTTTTCAAAAAATTTCAGGTCGTTACATACACAGACCGTGTACCTATCCTTTTGCCTTGCGTTGGCCTCGTCTTCGGCTCGAACACTCGGGGGACTTTCTGGATCACTTCACGGGGGAGCGGGATGGGGGGTCTCACGGCTTGTGGGGAGTCACACGGACCGTGTACTGATCCGTGGAGCCATACTTGGCCCAGAGTCCAGCCCCACAAGCTGGCCAGCACACTGCCCCACTTCACGGGACCTCTCAAGACCCGTGTGGAGTCTCACGGACCGTGAGGTGGTCCGTGGGGTTTGCATTTGTCCATGGCCAGGGTCTTGCCACCAGGATCCCATTTAAACCCCCAAAGAACCGTGGACCCTCACACGGTCCGTGGTATTGGCCTTGGACCATTTCCAGAACTTGTTTCCAGCGTCCTTCCAATTATGGGCAGTCTCACTGTGTTGGTCATAATTTTCTCATACGAACTCCGAATTGAGTGAAACCGGTTGAGTTGAGAAGATAATTCAATGATCTTAAATTTGATATATAGTATCCCACACATTTCATCCCATACCAAAATTTATGACTCCTCAAAGTACACTGCCCAAACGGCCTCTCTATGACACCAAAAGGTCCGTTTTGAATCCGACCACTTAAAATCAACCCATGGCTACCAAAATTCAACCATGAACAGTTCAACACTATACAAGACCAACCATTAAGAAGTTCAAAAAATTTTGGGTCATTACAATAGTTTGGGGCTCACCCTCAATACATGAAAATAAGAAAGTAAACAAATACAAGGAAGATAGAAGGTGGCTATTTCCCTTGAACAAAACGGCTCACCACAAGCTAACAACTCCAACGATATCACTCGTTGTCCACCGGAAGATAGAAGTCATCGCCGGCCCCTACATGGTAAGAACCTGTAGATAAAGAGTATGGGTTAGCATAAATATGTTTTAAGTATGCGGGCATACAATGCATATGACAATATAGTATGACTAAGCAAGATGACAAGGGGACAAATATACGAAGGGAATGCACATAGCCAAGGGAATATAGTATAACAATATTTCATGCCACGATGCATGAAATGCAACCTAAAATCATATTATAGTGGAGATGTGACCTCAACCTACACCGTAGGAGACCCCAACGAGCTACTACTTTGATCCGCACTACTTGCCAGGTAGGTCCCTAATCACCCTTCAACAAGGGGAAAGAAACAATTCATCCCATCTAGGGAGAAATCCCATGTTGGTACATGATTTGACGGAAAGGAGTATGGACCCTTGGAAATAGTCCACCCCGACTCCAATCCCTCGGAACTAAGTCTCATCCCACAGGAATACATATATGTACATGCAAGTCTTTCAAAATAGAGAGTTGACATTCTTTCGAACCATGCATCATTAACCAAAAAAAATAATGATCGAGCCCATATCCATACTTAGGCTAAAAATCCAACAAGAATTTCCAAAAAAACCATTTCATAGTAATGCAATAAGAGTAGCTCATCAACATAGCTTATCATATCAAGCCTTCAAACATATCAATGTGGTGCAAGCACTCAAAATGCTCAAAGAGCCATAACAAGAGACTATGTGATCACAAGCCTTAACATATCATATCATATCAAGATGGTCATGCCCTTAACAAGAGTTTCATCATAACCAATCTTCAATGCATATGCCAGGAATAAGAGAATCAAATGCATGGGTAATGGAAGATTCAAACCTTAAATGATAATTCAATAGATAATTCAACCTAATTCATGATAAAATCCCAAGCCAAATAATAATGCAATTTACCCATGCATATTAAACCATTAAAGGTACATGCACGTTGATCCTTCAAGAACTTCCATGTATTTTATAAAATTTAAACTTAAATCATCATTAAATCACCTAATTTCTACAGCCCACATCTCAATGCATTGAAATATATCAAGAATTAAAGAAGCCATAATCAAAGGAAACTTAAATTCATAAATTAAAGAAGAGGGCTCTTGGGTATTCATGGATGAAAGGAAATTCATGAATCAAACCCACATACCTTGAAGTTAGTCAAGAAAATTGGATTATTTCACAAGAAAGATGATCTTCCCTAAATTTCATCAAGATTTTATCAATAGAGGTTAAGAGGATTGAGAGAATTTTGGAGAGACTTTAGGAGTGTTAGAATGGATGAAAGAGGGTTAGGATTAGATTTAGGGGGTTTAGGAGACCTTAGAAAGCTTAAAAGGGGCATAGGATCTAATTAAATTATGAATTAACCATTAATGAAATGGACTAAATCACTGAAGACAGTGTCACACAAAAGGCACACAGTGCCCGTTTACTGGTCCACGGGCCGTGTACATGCCCGTGAGACTTCACTTGGTTTCGGATTTGACTTGAACTCTCAGGGGACTTTCTAGATCACTTCAAGAGGGGCCTCACCGATCGTGTAGCTGTACACCGATCGTGTAGCTGCACACCAACCGTGTGTCTGCACACCAATCGTGTATTGGTATGTGGAGCATCACTTGATCTGAAGTCTTGCCCCGAACCCTGGCCAACATTCTGGATCGCTTCACGGGAACCTCACGGGCCGTGAAGGGTCACACGGACCGTGCGGTGGTCTGTAGGACCATACTTGGTCCATGGCTTGGGCCCCAGCCTCCAGGAGCATACTGGACTAACCCACGAGCAACCCCACCGACCGTGGACCACCAAACAGTCCGTGGTCCCATCCTTAGCCCAATTCCAGAACCTCGTTCCCAGCGTACTTCCAATTACGGGCAGTTTCACTACAAGGGCAATAACATTCACATACAAACTCCAAATTGAGTGAAACCAGTTACATTGCGAAGATAATTCAAAGAGTTGTGATTTTATATATAGAAGACCACACAGTTAATACCATACAAAAAGTTATTAATTTTCAAAATATACTGCTCAACCGGTCTCACAACTCCACCAAACGATCCTTTTTTAAGTCGGCCACTTAACTACAACCCATCGCTACTAAAATTCAAACACGGTCAACTTAACACTAACCCTGACCAACTGTTACAAAGTTCAAAATTTTTTGGATCGTTACAATATGATACTTCAAACTTGAGATATACTAGTCAAAATTTAACGAGCTATTAAATTTTTCCACATATACTCTCTTAATAACATTTCCAATTGTATTTACAAAATCAAACCAATTAAAATACCCTTATTTCTACAAGCCCATTATCTCAATTATCATTCACTCTTTTTGTTTTACAATGAAGTCACTAGTGCCCAATGGATTTGAAAAATAAAATTCATACTTAACCATATTAAATGCCCATACCAAGTCAACAAGTAAGACTTTTCATATGGTCAATTCAAAACTCCAGCGTCTGTGTTACAACTAGTTGTTTTTCTAAATATGAATGCAATATCCAACCTATTATTCAAGTAGGTGGATCAGCTGATAATTCCTTAGTAGCTAGTAGTCACACTCAGCAATTGGTCTCTCAGTTCTCATATATTACCACATCAAAAGACCCTCTAGATCCACCATTATTACACTTCATACCTACCAAGAAGTTTGTACTTCAATAGCCTATATTTTTCTTCCTATTAAATGGTTGTCATGCTTACCAAATTAGTTTTATCTCAAGCAAGGCAATCTATACCCTTTCACAATCCAGGTCAATAGTAGAAGCAACACAACTCATAATCTTAACCAAGTGAGCGCTTATACTACCATAATAGTCATATTTTAATGCTTCATGCTACACACCTGCTCCATAAAGCCACAATAGAAGTTTTGGTCTCAATTCGCACAACATTGATCTCAACCCATACTACACAATCCATTCTTTCTTTGATGAACCAAAAAAACCAAAATCTCATAAATATTGTGTTCATAACATAGTAATTTTCTTGACCACACTGCACCAAATTATTGAATTACTTCGAACATCTAATAGACCATGCTAGTACCACCCTCATTGCTGAATACTAATCATAAAAGATAAGACTTACACGAAGTCTTTCAACTTGGTTTCACCTTCTGATACCTTATCTCCATAATACATCTCAAGATCAAAATCTAACCTAATCCTTGCGAATTACAAAATAATCCAAAGTTAACCACATATCCTTCTTTTAAGTCAATCACCTTTTTCTTAAAATCAGGTTTAACAGCAAAACCAAGAGAGGACATCTCCAATATATGCATGAAATACCAAGAACGAATCCCTATCATAAGAGAGAGAATAGAGAGAAGAGGTAAAGAATTAGATTGGATCAAGAATGCATAATAGAGAGTCAAGAACTGATGATTTTCTTCCTAACAGTTACGATAACCTCTTGAAGATAAGCAACAGATGTCTTTGCACTGAACTTTGAGACTCTATTAGATTGAAATTATACACATGTGAGACTCATTAACCTTGCGCTCTGATGCTAAATTTTTGACAATTCAAAATAGGGTGTGATTCCACTTGCCTTTAATCCAAGAAGGCAAGTTAGACTAAAAATAAATTAACAAAATAATGTAGAAGATAAAGTGAAAATACATTCTAAATATTAAAGAGTAAGAATTTAAAAATGTCATCTAAATCTAAAACTGACCCAAGACTGGTGTTACATATAAAAATCTCTACCTTAACTGAAATTAAAAAAAAGCAATACAAGTTTAAATTTCATGATTCTTAAATAGAATGTAACATAAAGTAAAGGAGCCTCGAGAGTCTGCCAAAGTACGTCCATGATACCTTTCAAAATTCTAGAAACTCAGTCCAATAGGAAAGAAAATGATCAGGAGGTGTTGGGATCAATACCTACACAAGTATAGAAGCAAAGGTGAGTGTCAATGTAAACGGTACTCAGCAAGAGGATCTAAATATAGATAGAGAATAAAGAACACAGGTGCTCCTAATATCCCTAACATATATCTTTAAAACTACAACCCTATAAGTAGGAAAACCAGCATACAAAATATATATATATGCATATTCACAGTTCCAGTACATAACATCTCATCTGATAGATTACAACGACTTACAAGAATAGAGTTAACCATCAAATCACACTTGGAATAGATACTCAAATGTATGAAATGGAATGAGATGCTATGAAATGCAGGTATCACAATGCAATGCCAAAAAATTCTAATGTTTATTCTATGATACACATCTGCTGGTTTAATTAGATCAAAACTTATGAGGGTCTCACATAGATTTGTATCCGTCAGAACTACTTTTCTTTGGTATTTATCTTTTATCTCAAGCAAAAATCATTTTCCTTTGACATTTTGTTACTATTTGTTGAAACTATTTTCCTTCGACATTTTTATCATTTCTAGTCAAAACTATTTTTCTTTGACTTTTTGTCATTTCTAGTCGAGATCATTTTCCTTTGGCTTTTTTTCAATAGTGGGACTTAAGCAGTAGTTCATCTTAACATAATAATCACTTTCAAATAAGCATGCGATTGTGTATGGAGTCCACAAAAATAATTTATACAATAATCAAGCGATCAATCTCATCATTCTTTCAATACTAGAATCATTTCCAAGGGCATAAGATTCACAAGTTCTCAATAGTCATTTTAACATCATAGTTCAAAACTACTCATCAATTAATCAATATTACATAAGTATCCTTTCAACAATTTTCAACATATTAACAAGATTATACAACACTTGTCCATCCTCACATGCAAAATGCTTCAATAGTTGTTTCCACAATTACATGAAATAATACTCAATAATTGAGTCAAACAAGCACTTCACAATTTTTAAAGACGAAAATCACCTAATCAATCAAGGTTCATAATCTGAGGATCATTGTCACCAACATGTACATACTAATTCAAGGGCCAAGCAACACATGTTATGATATAGCCATTTTCATTACTTTAACATA
This sequence comes from Solanum aculeatissimum, assembly GCA_038996855.1. NCBI lineage: Eukaryota > Viridiplantae > Streptophyta > Magnoliopsida > Solanales > Solanaceae > Solanum > Solanum aculeatissimum. The sequence continues at coordinate 8,876 of JBCEWC010012683.1, read as the reverse complement.
TTTATTAGGTCACCTCGTGATTAGTTTATCCACTTTTAGATTTCTAATTCTCTTTTCGACATGTAAAGAAGGAAGACACAAGATTCAATTAAACTCAACAAGATTTAGGAATCTACTTATCTTGATAAAGCAAAGAATCAATCCAACAACAATACTTTTTCCTTTCGATTCAAATCCAAAATACCACAATCTAGTCGAAAAATGATTCAAAATTACATTTCAAAACTAACGACGCTAAAATCATACAATATGGGAAAAGGATAAAATGGTCCAAAATTTGGATGCAACAATTCTAGATTAAAATCTAATTTTTTTAGATGAAAGTGTTTTTTCATGTAATTAAGAATCTATTGGTGAAAATTAATTCAAAACCAGCTTAAATAAACTCATAATAACCATTATTTATTAATTTGAATTCATGAAAAATCCCTAATTTCTCTAATTGAAAACACTATTTTTTATATTAAAATGAAGAACTAATTAATGGTAATGAGGAGGGAAGTGGAAAATACCTTTTCTAATGAATTACCCTCGAAAAATCAAGTGAAATCACCCCGTCTCAAGCTCCCAAAATTCAAAAATTGAGAAAATGGCTAAAACCCATCATTTTAGAAAGTTACTATTCAGGTGTTAAAATTACTCTCCGCGATCACAACTTGGGGCCCACACACACAGAGGTCAAAGTAAACTAACCTTCGTGAACGTGGATCAAGCACTCACGAATGCGAAGGTCAAATCATTTGACCATTCGCGTTCGTAGACTAGCCTCCATGAGGATGAGGCACTAGCCAATAAAGCTTCACGAACGCGGTCATAGGGTCTTCAAATTCAAAGAGATTGAAGTAAGACATTAGATATTAGCAACCATTATTTGGGACAAAATCAAATAATGGACCCTCAGGATAAATTTGAAATCTCGTACACACAAATCATGTATACAATCCTACAAAATTTGACATTTCAAATTCAATGGAATTATCAAAAATAAAGATTGAGATCTCCTAGATTTGAAATTCAATAAGTGGCAACTAAACTAACTTAGGAACTAGAAAAATCAAAACACTACCAGAACACCCAAAAATTATGACAAGACTCATTCTAACCCAGAAATTATGACAAAACTCATTCTAATGCTAAAATCACCTCCATGAACCAGTGGAACCATAAAAAATTCAATTCGAGCACTCGAACTCAAAATGTTGACCAAAGTTAAACCTAAAGTAAACTTTAACTCAAGTTTCAATGTCGAACCTAAAATCCACATAACAACTCTAAATCTGATTCTGAAACCTTTCTAGATCAATTTTCACATTTTGAAACTAATGAAAGTGATGAAATTTCATTCTGAGATTAGACTCTCTAGATGACTCAAAAATTTATAATTAGGTAACTTAAGCTTTCAAAACTCAATTCTTTAATAAAACCCCAACTTTTACAAGATTTAGAAAAAACAACTTTCACAACCTATTAAATATGACTCGGGATAGATACCAGGAGGAGTAAAATGATAATTTTCCCAAAATGTCAAAAATGATCTTCAGGGTCATTATAACCGAAGAAATTATATCAAATTTAGGTCACCCATGTGGGTCAACCAAATTAATTTAAATAATAAATAAATATATATTTGTTATATCTCTAATAATAAAAGGTAAGTGACACAACTATTCAGATTGTTTCTGAATAGTTGCATTCTTTTAAAATTATAAAAGGACTCCTTCAAAATAGAAGGAGAACGGAAAAAAAAAAGAATTTTTTTTGTTTCCTTCTCTTCCTCTATCTCAATTCATGAAAGGTTCCTGTGAAGTATATAGTGAAGATTTCTTTTGCAAACAACAAATAAATTTCTGTAATAGGTACACTATTACAAATTGTGACTATTTTGGTATAGTTCGTGATTAATAGACATGTGATTGCACTACTTAGACTAGTGAAACGAATCAATGATCCTATTGGTATCAGAGCATATAGTTAATTTGAATTTCCTAGTCTATGTGTCTTCACTGTTAAAATGTAATTATTGAACAACAATGATTGTCCTTTTTTTTATCTAAATAAAAAATAAGATAACAAAGTTCCTCAACATACAGTTATATGAATAGAGGTTGTTAACGATGATATTATTTTGAGGCAGTAACAATTGAATATATATAAATATATATTGACCATGTTTTTTTAGACTTTTTTTTGAAGATCCGATGAAGTTGCACGATTTTTTTAAAAGTCAAATTCTGATCCAAAAATAGAATAGCAGAGACCTTGTAAGTTTGTAGGTTTCTTTCTAGATAAAAACTTATGTTTTTTTTAAAAAAACTTAAGAAGATAATTAATGTTGAATAGGGAAAAGAACAACCAAGGTTTTTGTTTGCCATCTTGCGTTTTATCAATTCAGTGCGAGTGATATTTTTCATTAAAAATAAATTCCTAACAGGCTAGTTTTGGGTTGTTGGTAAGAAGAAAAAGGGTTGATTTTTTTTTTTTTTGCCTCATTCATGGTGTTATAACAGAATATAATTTCTCATCCCGATTTATGTTGTTTCTCTAAGATACAACCATAATTATTGTTTTGGGGTAATTATAATTTTTTTTTATTGTTTTCTGGATTTAAGAAAAGGTTATTTACTCTATAACAGACATGCTATTGTGGAAATTTTTTAATTTTATTCCCAAGTAATATCAATTCAAAAAACTAAATTAAATTAAAAAGAGTTTGTCTCTTAGTGATTGGTTGATAAATCATATACCATATTATAAACTAGCACATGTATCTTTTGGAAGGCTAGTGTAAAAGCTTTTCTAGTGACTTCTTGTTGCTTAGTGGTAAATTGTAGTATTTCTATTGTAATAACTAGTTTCAACGTCGAATCTAAAATCCACATAACAACTCTAAATCTGATTCTGAAATCTTTCTAGGTCAATTTTCACATTTTGAAACTAATGAAAGTGATGGAATTTCATTCTGAGATTACTCTCTAGATGACTCAAAAATTTATAATTAGGTAACTTAAGTTTTTAAAATTCAATTCTTTAATAAAACCCCAACTTTTACAAGATTTAGAAAAAATAACTTTCACAATCTATTAAATATGACTCGGATAGATATCAGGAGGAGTAAAATGATAATTTTCTCAAAATGTCAAAAATGATATTCAGGGTCATTATAACAGAATATATGTTTGATTATTTTTACACTTTTATTCGTATAATTAAATTTGAATTTAAAATATGGTATTTCATTCATTTTAATTTGTTTATCCTTGGTATGGGGTGGGGGTGGAGACAGCTCAGGCAGGCAGAACGACGAAGAGTTGTCTGCTTTGGAAGACTGTGGTTGGTCAGGAACAAGAGCAGACAACTCAAGTACGAAGGACGACGAAGAGTTGCTTGCTTTGGAAGGATGTGGTTGGTAAGGCTCACACTTATTGATTATTTTTACATTCTTATTCATATAACTAAATTTGAATTTAAAATATGATATCTCATTTTATACGACTTAAATAAATAATTGATCGGGGCGAGATAATAAAATCACAGTTGAAACAGTTGGAAAAATATCTCATCAGGGGTAATATTATAAAATTATAGTTGAAACAGTTAAAGAAATATAATTAAGCAGTTGATTATTTTCATATTCTTATTCGTATAACTAAATTTGAATTTAAAATATGAAAGCTCATTTTCATGACTTAAAATAATTGATCGGGACGTAATAGTAAAATTACAATCGAAATAGTTACAAAATTGATGTAGTAAAATCACAGTTGAAACAATTGAAAAAAAGACTCATCAAGGGTAATATTATAAAATTATAGTTGAATCAGTTGAAGAAATATAATTAAGCAGCTCAAGCAGGTAGGACGATGAAGAGCTACCTGCTTTGGAAGATTATGGCAGAAGCAGGCAGGACAATGAAAATACGACTCACACTTATATATATAGAAATACTCATCATGAGTCTCTGTTTCGTGAAATTTTGACGTGAATGGCTAAACATGATCTGGAGTATACACGATATGCGTATGTACAAATATACCAGAGTAAATATACATACGTGTTTATTTTTGGTGTACTAATTTTCTGAATGTGCCTTTATTAAATCTCATTCTAATACACTTTAAAAAATAATAAAGTGATATTCTGCACTTATTTTGTACAATGATTGTTTATATGCGATATGACTTGTATGAATTTATTATTTAATTATGTATGAATTTATTATTTAATTATTTTTCATTAATTATTGTTACTTAAGTATTTCAATATTTGTTATAGAGATTATGTTTATTTAATCTTGAATTTATGTGATTTAAGATAAGTATTTTTTAGATAATTAATTATGTTGGATTCATGCCATATTAGGATTCAGATGATGATTGGAACTTAGTAAATTTTTTATTTTGAACCTAATGTGAAATTAATAGTGATATAGTTAATTATTTTAAGAATCATTATGTCTATGAATTTAGGGTATAATAATGTACATAGTTGTCTCACATAACTTTATACTTGTTTAAATCAGTATGTCTACTGCTGCAAAAAAATAATTGAGCTTAACAAAGGGGATAAGCTCAATGGTGATAACTATGAAATATGGAGCATCAAAATTCAATATGTCTTGGAAGAGCAAGAGGATCTTGAAGCTCTTAATGTGTCTATGACACTTTCAGAAACTGGTGATACTCCACAACATGAAAGAGATCTTGAGGTTTATCAAGTTTGAAAAAAAGAAGAATTCTCTTTCTCGCATAGTATTTTGATTAGCATGGATAATGATATCATGAGAAAATTTCAAAAGTATGATAATGCCAGGGACATGTGGTCCACACTAAAGGAAAATTTTGGGTATGTTGTTGCGAAGTTAAGGGCTCTTACTATTAAGTTTGATACCTATAAGAAGCACTTTGATCATACTATGCCTAAGCATCTGCGCCATATGTCTAATATGGTAATTGAACTAAAAGATGAAGGTCATGTGTTGATCAAAGAGAAATAACTCCAAATTGTGATCCGCCCTCTATCCCAAAGCTAGAAAAATATGAACATACATTTGATCCATAATGTTAGCATTTAAACTATGAAAGATGTTAAACGTCATTCGGAACTGAGGAAGAATGCCTCGGAGTTGATAATGTTGTCATAAATGCGTATATAGATAGTTCTAATTCAAAGTCTGGACATATTTTCAGAAGAAGGGGAAAGAAAAAGTCTCAAAGAAGCTTAAGATTTATCAACAGCGATTGAAAATATTTCTGCTCCAAATAAAAAGAAAAAGTGAAGATGGCTAAAGTTAAATGCTATAACTGTGAGAACAAGGGACATTTTGCTCGTGATTGTCCTGAGCCTAAAAAGGTATATGATCTTGTTAATGATTTACATAATAATGTAAATATTTATTATTCTATTTTTTTAACTGAATCACTTCCGATGTGGATTGTGCACTCGGGAGCAACCGAATATATAACAATGAAAAGAGATGCATTCGTAGATTATCGACGAATTCCATGAGGATCGAAATATGTGTATGTAGAAAATAACTCCGAAGACTAAGTCAAAGGGATTGGTACCTACAAACTTCAAATGTGAGGCGGCTGAACTTTGTTTCTTCATGATGGACAATTTGACCCAACAATTCATCGGAATATGGTCTCCGTCAGAATATTGATTTAGTTAGGATTTAATTTTTACTTTTATGAACATGGTATGCATATGTATTGTCGCGACTCGAAATCCAGACGTGATAGTACTCACTTAATCCACCAAGACAAGTCAACCCAAAACCTAGATAACTCAAAATAATAGTAAAAACGGAAGATAAATAGTCTAATAAGATAAATAAACATGGAAAATCAAAATTACAACCTTACCAAAACTAGTGTCACATGTACAAGCCTCTAAATACAAAATACTCAATAAAATAAAAGTTTTAATGTCTAGTTTTCAAATAGAACAAAAACATAAAATGGAATCCTCGAGGGCCTGCTAATAACATACGCAGCTACCTCACAAGCAATTGGGATGATCGATCCTGTAAGTTAGAAAGCTAGCAAGAAAGACCGAGCTCATAACCTACAAAAATGTATTAAGGGTGAGCACCCAAAAACATGATACTCAGCAAATAGAACTAATCTAAAGTAAAGCAATGAAGAACAAGTACTCCTTAACTCCCAACCACATACGCCGAACTACACAACTGCACTAAAAAAAAGTCCCATTACAATATAATATACAAATCACAATGATATAGATATACTCATCATCTAGCATAATATCTCAATGTATATATTCAACAGGTACTCAAGTCACTGATACAATAAGTATACATTCTCATAAGCAATACAAATGATAATATCAAGACAGGAATGATATGAGATGGAGTAGATGTCATGAGATGTAAATAATATGATGCAATGTCAAATAATCGTAATGCATATCTGTCTTACGATGCTCTGCCAATAATATCAAATCAAAATCTATAAGGGACACACAAGGACCATGTATCTATAAACATTATTGGCAGTAACCTCGGCCAATGCTCACCTGTTCAAAAATGACCTTAGACCCAATATTAACTGGCATATTACCTCAGTTCACCAATAGAAAACTTCAATAGCATCGAATGGTAGAGACCTCGGTCACCAACCAACATGTCACCTTGCTCATCTCTCGACCGTAGGCATCATAAGCTTCAAATGCATAGATAATTGTGAATGCAGTATACAAGATGGCATGATATGAAATCCAAGTGTGATAGCACTCACCTAAACCACCAAGGCGAGTCAGCCCAAAATCGGACAATTTAACAAATATAATAAGAGTGGAAGATAACAGTCTAATAATATAGATAAGTGAAAGGAAAAAAAACTACAATCATCTCAAGGACTGGTATCACATGTACAAACCTCTATGATTAGAATACTCAAATGAAATACAAGGTATGATGTCTAGTCCTCAAATAGAACGAAAACATAGAAATGGATCCTCAAAGGCCTGTTGAGGACATGAGTGGTTGCCTGATAAGTAATCATGAAGCTCAATCCAAAAGAGAGAAATCTAGTAGGATGGACTGGGCTCACAACCTACAACATGTAGCAAGGAGTGAGTACCAAATAACAGGGTACTCAGCAAAATGGAAATAACCTAAAGTAAAGCATTGAAGAACATAAGTAACTTCTTAGATCTCAACCACAGACCGCCGAACTATAACCCTGCACTCATAAAATTCTCAGCATAATATAATATACAGATCACAGTAATATTAATATACTCCTCATCTGGAAAAATATCTCCATACATCAGACTATAGTAGATCCCACAATTACTCACAATCAGGGATAAGAAGAGTGTACAACGTACAATAATATCAACCAATTATTATGTGAAATAAAATGTTTGTCATGTAGTAAATATAATGCAAAGCAATGTAAAATAGTAATGATGCATATTTGTCCTATGATACATATCCACTGATCAAATATGGTTGTTTGCCTCAATCAGAACCTATAGGGGCCGCACATGGACCATGTATCCGCCAGAACCATTTTCCTTTGGCAAATAAATTTTAATACTAGCCAGAACCATTTCCCTTCTGTTTTTAATTTCTTTTCTTTTACACTAGTCAAAACCATTTCCCTTCAGCTTTTCATTTCTTTTCTTTTTTACTTGCCCGAACTATTTTCCTTTGGCTTTTCAATAGATATTCAAGCAAACACATAATAAATGCACAATGGGTATATCCATGACAATGACATGATGCAAGATGTCCATATAAATCAATTTAGAACCCTCACACGTACACAAGTATTCACAATATAGTATCATCCCCGTCACTATTTTAACATACACATAAAGTAATACACAGATCCATGCTTCAATAATATTAATATCAAATGATTCGCAAGACCATATAGATTACAAAATTACAATAACTTATATAAAAATTCAAATCACGCATCTCAATATACAAGATATAAGGATCAATATGTTCTTAGCCTACAACCAAATCTCTAATTCATAAGAGGTACTACACTTGTTCATTATCAATATACAATTAAAGATTGTCAATTTTTGATGTTATCAAAATCTCAATCTCATAAGCAATTAGCCGGACCTATTTCCCTTGGATTTTTTATCATCAATAAATCATCAAGTCAACACGTAGAAATGGCAAATAGTCATGCTCATGGAAATTGTCACGACCCGGATAGGGGACCTAGATGTGACATAGCGAAAGAGGACCCGAAGACCCTCGATCAATCCATCATAGCATCATTACACTCATCATCGGTTCGTAAACGCAAAAGCTAAAATATGTAGCACATAAGATCTAAGAATTTAGGGACTTGGGACTCAAGTTATGGAGACAATACGGGAAGTGGATAAGCATGCTTGCATATAACACATAGTCATATGTCATACGTATCATTCAAGCCATTATCATAACATGAGAACATAATCATAAGACATGCTAAATAACATCATATATATAGCAAAGATCCAACATACAAGCCAAAACATGCTAGAGTAAAGATTTGTCCAAGCATGCCTCTACAAAGAAGAGCGGGGCCTCGATAAGCTTTGAGGCTCACCCTCAAGTCTAGAAAGTAAATGCATAGAAATAAGAAGGTAGATAGATGGTGGATATTGCCCTTGAAAAATAGGGCTCACCACTAATAAGTCTTCAATAGATAATCAAGCATCGTCTGCGAGAATGTAGAAATCACCCTCGTCCCCTACATGGTTAGAACATGTAGAAAAGAGTATGGGTTAGTACTATTAAGCACTAAGTTTGCGGGCATGCATTGCATATGACAAGTATAGCATGACCAAGCAACATGACAAGGGGACAATATATGAAAGGATTGCACGTAGCCAAAGAG
>JBCEWC010012682.1:0-15665 GCA_038996855.1 Solanum aculeatissimum | reverse complement strand
GTTTAGTGTTGGGAATTATGTGTTGTAGTTTTAGGTGATTTAAATCATGTTTTAAGCTTGAATTTATGAATGTTCATGGAGCTACTCTTGTGCATGAAGCATGACATGAAGCTACACTTGTGCATGAAGCATTACATGAAGCTACTCTTGTGCATAAAGTATTACATGAAGCTACTCTTGTAAATGAAGCATGACATGAAGGTTGGTTTGGCGTTTTAGCCCCATGATGCATGATTTTGAACTATGTTAAACCGTTGTTAAGTATGCATAAAGTATTTGAAAGTATGTTTGGCGTCTAAGCCCAAGTAGGCATGATTTGAAGTTTAAGTGTCAAGTTTCCATTTAAAAGCGTTAATTTATCTATATGTATGAGTATTCTTGTGGGATGATGGCTTAGTACCGAGAAGGATTGAAGTAGTAAGAGGGCTATTCCCATAGGTCCCACTTCTTTCCCGAAACTATGGGCCTACATAGGTTGCTACCGAAATGACCGGGTCATAAGGTATGCCCTTGATATGATATGATATTTTTTGGTATGCTATGTTTTGTAAACCCTTCCGAAATGGTTGGGTCATAAGGAAGGTGGCGATCACACCGAAATGACCGGGTCGTAAAGTGTGGTGAAGATTACCTTTGGCAAGTAGTCTTCTCCGATCCAATGGGAGGCCTCATTGGGCATGGTCATGTTGTAGCTCACATGGACTTGTAATGTCGGTTATGGTTCCATCCCCTCTATACTATGCATTATGGCATTCATGCATCATGACTTACATGGAATATTGATATATTATCACTCCCTATATTCATTTCTATATATGTGCCCTTGACATGTAGGTTGCTATAGGCTCATGTGCATATGCATTTGCATGCCCGCATACTTAGTACTTAATTATGCTAACTGATACTCTTGTCTACATGCTCTAACCATGTAGGTGTCGGCGATGATTTTCACATTCCACCGAATGACGTGTGATAAATGTTGAAGATTTGTACTAGTGGTGAGCCCTTTTGTTCAAGGGAAATAGCCATTTTCTTTCAACCTAGCTTTATTATGTCGTTTATTTCATTAATGTATTGAGGGTGATCCTCAAACTATATCGAGGCCCCGTTTCATCTATGGAGAGGCTTATTGACAAATTCTAAACTCTTGTACGTCGACTTGTTATGTTGAATATTATGCTTATGGAAACTTTTCTTAGTAGTCTTGATTATGAGGATTGTCATTTATTATGCTTATGATTTGAATGTTGAGAGATGTGAATGACTATGTGCTTATGTGGTAAGTCCCATAATCCCGGTGTGCCTCCATAGTGAAATTCCACTCACCTGTCCTCTTAGATATTATTGTTATGTGTTACGTAAACTCATGTTCATCCCAATCTCGAAATTATCCCCATAGCTTGAGTCCCAAGTCTCGAATTCCTTAGAGCTTATGTGTTATGTGTTTAGCTTCCGCATTTCCGAACCGATGATGTGTGTAATGATGCTATGATGGCTTGATCGAGGACTTTTGAGTTCTCCCTCGCCATGTCACATCTAGGCCCCCTATCCGGGTCTTGACAGGTTCCCATTTCTGCAATAAAAAAATTTTATCTTTGTTTTCTAAGTATGGGGTATGATAGTATAATGTGGCCACATCATATCACCCGCAAACCAATAGTCAACCTGAGGTCTCCAATAAAGAGATCAAGGAAATATTAGCCAAAATAGCCAATGCTATTGAAACAGATTAGGCTCGAAACTGAATGATGAACTGTGGGCCTATCGGATGGCTTACAAGATGACAATTGGTATGTCTCCATACCAGTTGGTCTTTGGTAAAGCCTTCCATCTACCCGTGGAGCTAGAACACAAGTCACTGTGGTCTCTAAAGAAGTTGAACCTGAGTTGGAGTGATGATGCTAACTTGAGACTTGACCAACTCAATGAGTTGTATGAGTTTAACCTTCGTACATATGAGAGTGCAGCACTTTACAAGGATAGGATGAAGTTTCAGCATGATAAGCATATCGCACAGAGGAGCTTCAATATTGGAGATAGGGTTTTGTTATACAACTCTATATTGAGGCTCTTTCTAAGTAAACTGAAATCTAAGTGATCGGGGACATTCACTGTGACCCAAGTATTTCCCCACGGTGCTATTGAGCTTCAAGACTCAGACGGGGTTAAATTCAAGGTGAATGGCCAAAGGTTAAAGTAGTATATGGTGATAGCATTGGAAATCAAGGTGATTGTGTCGTTCTGTGAAGTTAACTCAGGTGCTTCATGGGAGGCAACCCATGGATTTTCTTATATATTTCCCAGTTAGTTTCATCAATTTAATTTTTGACTGAAATTGGTCTATCACATGTTGTTGGTTTTTTGGTGTGAAATAGGCTTAAAACAATCTACAAGGAAGGCTCCATGGGCACTTTCACACCCCACGTAGACGTATATGGATTATCTAGTAGTTCGTGGAACAGCAGTGATTGCAATGGCAATAGGAGACGTAAAGTCATGTTCATGGACTACTCTACGGATTGTGGAATCTTTCATAGGCCGTGAAAAGTCCCATGGAAAGGTAAGTTAAATTTTTCTCTCAAGTTGGGGTTGGTGGATGATTCACCGGACCATGGAACATTCCACGGATGGTAAATCCATCTCTGATTGAGGAATTGGGTTGAAACGATTTGACCTAGGTCAACATTTACCTATATTAAGCTAAATCGACCCCCTCTTTCCATTTTTCCCAATTTTCTCACTTTCTTACTCTTTCACTCTAAAATGTCCCCATATTATTTTTCCCTAACCATAATTATATGGTCAATTTCATGATTCGTAACACCAATCTCATTTTGAGTCTAAGTTCTTTAAGTGTTTCTCACACCCACATTATCCATAATCTAGTAAGTTTTTATGTTTCTTCTTTTTTTAGTTTAGGTTTAGTGTTCATGTGTATAATCTTGCTTGAAATTATTTGTTTGGTAGTCTAAAGTATGAAATTGCATGAAGATTTGTGTTGATATCTCATTGTAAGTTGTAAACCACTATTGTTGATACCTTGGTGCTATAATAATGAGTTTGATGATTCTAGTGCTTACTTGTGATAAATCCATGTGAAAATGTGTTTTGGGAGTGATTTGGTTAGTTGGTTTGTGACTGAGTAGCCTGCAATGTATAAAATTGTCGAGGTTTTGGCTGTATTATGGCATCCTATCTAGGAGGCTCACCACAAAGGCCTTCATATTCCGTGTAACCTATCACGGGTCATGAAAGGTTCCGTGATTGAGCCCTTTGTCACTATGTCGTAACGGTACCCTTCATGAATCGTAAACCAGTTCACGGCTCATGTAAAGGGTTTCATGAAGGGACCCCTTTGTGCAGTATGGCCAAGTCAGTTCCCACGAGCCCTTCTACGGCCTGTGTAACCTTTTACGATCCATAGTGGGGTCCCTTCTAGGTGTCCCTTTATGCAGCTTGACCAAGCCTTTCTAAGGTTTGTGTAACCTTTCATGATCCATGGTGGGGTCCCTTCCAGGTTCCCCTGGTCACTGATTTTTATTGTTTCAAATGGTTTGACTGTGATGAAGTTCCAACACTCCAACTTAGTGCAATTTCCATATTATAGATCGGGTGATGCCACTCTTAAGGGTTATTGCCATTTTATTGGCATAGGGGAAGTCTAAGTACCCATTAGTGCATCATTTTGCAAGATTTTGGGCTTCAAACCTATTTTCTTTATTTTTGTGTCTTGCAGGTACTATAGGACCCCATCAAATATCAGCTCAGCCTAGGGAGGAGCCTGGGTCATGCCTTCATGATTCGCCAAAAGAGTCCTCCAGCCACAAAATGGGTAGTGGGCAGGCGATCATTCCTCAGGGTGTCCAAGGTCCAATTTATGGGAAATGTCTCCCCTCACTTTCCTTGCACTACGAGAGCATGTGTAGTGAGCCAAGATATAGCCCACTAGCCTGATGAAGGGGCCCCTTTCGATAGAGGTGAGGAAGAAGATATTGCCCAAAGACGAAGCAAGAAGAGCAGACCAACATCCAGGAGGATGCACATGGCAATGAAGATGAACAGTTCAAGGAAAATACCTCCAAGATAATGATGACGAGGTCGTCATCTACGTCGTCTCCAGAATCAATGAAGTTGATACTGCTTGTATGATTATTGATTTCCTCAGAGCTAGATGGATAGTCTTGGGAGCCAAACAAATATTCACTCAAGGTCTGACCAAGGGCTTGATGAGTCCATATCTTGGACTCATTTGGGGCTTAGAATATAAGGAAATATTATCCTCGATATACTATTACACTTCATACATTGACTAATATGTATGTTTAATGCCAAGAATAAGGATACAAGTGTATAAATGGGTAATACTCAACAACAAAAGGCAAAAGAGCAAAAATTCAAAAAAGGTGATCAAAAGTAATGTTACTAACACATTCGGGATCACCGAAGTTCAAACAAGACCGTCTAATAGTGCAGTGGTCAGACCCCCAAGTTCGTGACAAAAAGGCAATGCAGTTAGAGGTTCTATGGATCACAAAATATGATTGGTGATGAACAAAGGTGTCGCTGATAGTTGCAGAGATTTGAGCCTTCATCTGATGCATGAGAAGGCATTCAAGTTCATATTTGGCGCATCGCCGAAGTGCTCAACGATCTTTGACTTTGATCGTTGAATGGTAAAATTATGTTCAAACTCTAAGCAAACTGCATGGCCTATAAAAGGAATTTGGAAAGGATATTTTACATATCATTTTATCACATCTAACCTTACCATATTGAGAGAGAAGAGAGAGTACATAGAACCTTCTTGGTGAACAAATACAAGGGTTCTGATTTTGAAGCTTTGGGAAGAGCAATTCTAGAGATTAGATAAGAAACTCCATCTTTTGTCTTTGTAATTCATCTTACCCACATCCATGGCTACTGAGATTGGCATTAAGTTTTTACTTTTGAGCATGTGTAGCTAAAACCCCAATGTTAAGGGTGTGTATATAATATGGGCACTTGAATTATTTATTGGGTCTATTATATTTTGAATATTTTAATATTAATTTGAGTGAGTTCATACTTATTTCCATGTATAACTTATAATCTTGAGGTTACAATGTCATGACCCAAAATAGGATCGCGACTAAAAAAGGATAAGGTAAAGCAAAAACAATCACAACATAAGATAAGAAATCCCAAAACTTGGAGTCATGAGTATAAGAGCATCTAAAGTAGTATGAAAGAGTAAATACAACAATGTCTACTAATATCTAATACAATTTTTAATAGAAAGCAATAAAGAAAATCTCAAAGATCCATGGTGACTCGAAGTTTGAGCCTCATTGCTAAAATTTGGGTAAACAGAGAAAAACATTGCTAGAATGAGTCAACTACCCTGTATAGATTCTTGTACTTGATCTACAGGGAGGAAACAAAGTAGGGGTAATTACACCAAAATATACTCATTAGGTTCAACTAACTGGGTAAGAGAAATTGAACAAGAATGTAATAACGAAGAATACTATCACCTGCATCAAAAAGGTTAGTACCATTATACAAACATATATATGAGTTCAGATAAAACTAGAATAAGTAGTCAATAATGTGATGCATAGGATATGTATGAATTCAACCTTGCCACCTATCCGTGCTCAAGGGGGAATGGAACAGTGGTATATTTTACCCTTGCCTCTTGCTCTGGTCAAGGGATTTGAGAAGTGGTATATGTATTACCCTTGCCTCCTGCTCGGGTCAAGGGGTTTGAGAAGTGGTATATGTGTTACCCTTGTCTCCTACCTAGGTCAAGGGGTGATACAGTACAATATGGAATGAAAGCATGTCAGTTATATAATTCAAAGCATAACTTAACATCATGATTAAAATACTGGTAAGTAAACATCATAGAATCATGTAAAATAATAACAAGTGTCACAAATGATATCTTAAAACTATCCTCAAGCCTCAACTCCTCATGTTCATACCGATAGTCTAGTGTAACAATAGTATCGGATCTTGCTCATCCCAATATACACATAAATTCCCAAAGTACCTCAAGGCATTGTAGGCATTATATAGGGGTATCTCTAGTATCACAATGTCCCAAATATCACGATGGCTCAAGTGGTACAAATTCAATATGGGATAAGTTCTTGCCAGTAATACATATCAAGATATATACAAAGACATCATGATAGAAATACTAATGTATATAAACCTCATATAATCATGGAAAGTAATATCAGGTGTCTCAACTACTACTCAAACTATCTTTAAGTCTCAAATCATCACAATTATATCAATAATAAGGTGTACCAATAATACGAGACCTCACTCGTCCCCAAATATATTCAAGATTCTCAAAGTAACAATACCGGACCTCACTCGTCCCAAAATATATACAATATTGCAAAAAGTATGTCAAAAGCCATCAAATTACCAAAATAGTTTAATTAGCCTCATATTATCACATTGATGTCCCAAAATGTCTCAATTTAGCAATAAGATCACAATTTACTCAATTTTTGACAAGACTAAAATTATAATTCCTTCACAATTCTGTCACATTAGTCCATTTACTCATAATCACTCTAGATATTACAATTATTACATGAACAAGTCCAATAACTCATATCCAATCCCATAAAGATTAGTAGAACCTACCTCAATGATGAAACTACACTCAGACAAGATTTCAATCAACTTAATCCTCCAAACGATCCCCGAATCGATCAATTGCTATCAATAATAGATACTACACATCAAGAGGAGCATTTTGATACCCATATTGGCATGAATTAGGCTTAGGGGCAAAATGGTCAAATTTAGGGCAAAAATTTGATGTTCTCAAATTTCAAAATTGATTTTGAAATCAGGTTCTACACAAAAAATGGAGTCCGTGGGTGAAAATCTCACAACAATTGAGTTCAATTTGAATGACAAATCACCATTTAAAGTTTTGAAATCATAGGCTAAAAATCCCCAATTTTGGACATTCAAAATCATGAAATTCAAGGTAAAATCAAGATATAA
Organism: Solanum aculeatissimum; assembly: GCA_038996855.1. Lineage (NCBI taxonomy): Eukaryota > Viridiplantae > Streptophyta > Magnoliopsida > Solanales > Solanaceae > Solanum > Solanum aculeatissimum. The sequence continues at coordinate 8,651 of JBCEWC010012682.1, read as the reverse complement.
ATCATGGAAATTAACTAAAAGGAGGTTATAAATACTTACCAAAATAATTCTCCGAAAAGTTCTATCAAAAAGTGCCCCAAAAGCTTGAAATTTGTGAAAATGGAGGCTCTCGGATTTTTAATAGCTGAATAGGAAAATACTCTCCGCGAATGCAGAAAAGAAAATGAGGGAATCACCATCCACTACTCCATGTACGCGGAAAGGCTGGTGCGAACGCAGAGTAGGAAGAAACAATACTCGACAAACGGGGATCGAACCTCCATAAATGCCAAGCTTAAGTCGCCTAAACCTACACGGACACGGAGGCTTCTCCGCGAACTTGGAGAAGAACACTGATTGAACCAGAAACCAGACATATCAGCAATTCACAACTAAGTCTAAAACTCAAAATGGGCATTCAGAACTCATCTGGAATCAGAACTACACAAATCAAAATGTATCTATACCAGAAATAACAATTCAGACTCAACATAATCATCAAAATTTGATTTCAAGATCCCTTCGCCAAAATTACCAATGCAACTCATATAAACTAGTTTAAAATTCAAAATATCAAAAAGACAACTCCAAAACTTTTATGAGACCATTTCTAGTGTTAGTTTCATCATTCGAAACTACTGGAACTGTCATAATTTTTATTTGAGCTTTCGAACTCCGACTGTTGACCAAAGTCAAATATTGGTTCTAAAAATAACTCAAAACACAACTTTAGGCCTAAAAACCTAATTTTAACTTCGAGTTTAGTTTGTAACTTCTCATAGATCAATTTTGATGTTTTGGAGCTAATAGGCTCACCGGATCTCTAATCTAACACCCAAAACTTAAAATGATATAACAAACTCACTCTTTCAACAACTTAAGCTTACAAAAAATACCAAACTCATATTTTTAATTTTAAAACTCAAGATTTCAGCTCTAACAATACGAATAATCCAAAATAGGCCCAAAGCAACTTACAAAAGGGTAAAATAGTAATTTTCACAGATAAGCTAAAAGATGACCAACCAGGTCATTACATACAAACTCTGGTTATCTTTAGATCAGTAATTACTATATTAATTTGAGTGATTATAGTGGATAATGAGTGTGATAGTTGAAAATCTTTTAGAGTTTCAGTTGAATGCCAAAAAATAAGATTCAATGGCTAAAGTAGTGGAAGTTTTGCTTATAATTGCTTAGGCCAGGCATGACCTTAAGTGATTCTCTTGAGAAGTTGTAACAAGTTCTTGTGAAACAACATTTTTGCCTTAATAGAAGTAGTGGTTACTAAAAATTGTAGCTTACTCATGTATTATTAACTCAAACATTCAAGTTCTTGTCCCATATTCACACACCCCCAACATCTCTCTTAATTAGTTGTTTAATTCGCATCTTAGAACTACTGTTAGTTTGAACACTAGTTATAATTTACTCGAAACCCCCCATTTTAATACTACAAACGCCTAGTTCAATACAATACTTCACCTCTTCATTCCCTGTGGGATTCAACCCCAACTCATCATTAGGTTATTATGTTGATAACGATCATCCACATCTTTCAAAAGTGAGGGGTGCTTGAATGTCATCAAAAATGGTTCTGTTGTCGAGGAATGGTGCTTGTTCTTGATTGAAGTTTTTCTTTAAACATAGCACTTGTAGTTGAACATTTTTATTACTTTTCTTATTGTTTGTGTTGATTTTAATTAGGTGAAGCTATGGATGACGCTGGAAGTGTGCATATGGTGACATTGTGGGGGACCTAAATGAGCTCCAAGATGTCGATTGGGATTAAGTGGGCAGTACAGGAGCGATCTAATTACCCCTATTAGCTAGAAACAATGTTTTTCATGTCATGAGTATAATACTTCAACTGCTCCAACTAAAGGGACTATTTGGATGTCAAGCCCATGAAGACCCACACGAGCATCTTTTCAACTTTATGGATATTTTCTTTTCATTCAACTTTGGGGGTGTAATACAAGAGACCATTCAGTTGAGACTATTTCCATTTTCCATAATTAGAGAGGTCGTGAGATATTTGAATGAACTATCTCATGATTAAATTACATCTTAGGAGGAATTGCAAGATGCATTCCTTTAGAGATTCTTTCCTCCCTCGAAGATGGTGAAACTCCAGAGAAGTATTAAAAATTTTATGAGGATTAAAGGAGAGCCACTACATGAAATGTGGTTACGATTCCAGAAACACCTACTCAAATGTCCAAATCATAGAGTTCTGGACTACCTTCTTTTGCAATACTTCTATGTGAGTTTGGATATTGTCAACAAAGGTGTAGACAATCAGTTGGCAAGAGGAGGAATCATGAAATAAACATTTGTTACTTCCTTGGAGTTATTAGATGAGATGACTAAGACAAATAGAGTTTGGTATACCCAAGATGACTTTGCCTCCCCTACTCAAAAGAGACCATCGAAAGAACAATTAGCCAAAGAGCAAGAGCGAGATGAAAATATGGCCAATATGATGGCATAGCTAGATCTTTTATCAAAACATGTAGTGAGTGGTGGTCAAAAAAGAGTGAATGTTGTGGGTGTTGAAAGTGATGTGTCTTATGATAGTGCACCTTATGATGGTAGTTATAGTATGGAGGTGTACTATATAGGAAATCAGGTCATGGGTTCTCGTTTGGCTTTTCCAAGGCCACCCGAGAATCAAGGTTGGAAAAATGTGAATGGCTAGAGAGATAGAAATTGATCAGATCAATCCAGAGGTTAGCAAAAAAGGAGAGGTGAGAGAAATCTCTATATCCTACTTCAAGATAGGTTGAATTCCAATGAGCCGGTTGTGAATCTAGAAGGCTTTGAACAAAAGATATTCTTGCAAGGATTTTGAACAAAGTGGAGTCTTCAGAGAATGTGTTAAATAAAATGAAATAAGGCTTCTCTCAATAAAGCCAAATGGTGATATCCCACTCAGCCTTAATTAAACACTTGGAAACACAACTAGAAACACTCTCTTTTGACTTTAACAACCAATTGAAAGGCAATGATCAGCTATACATGGCCATTACTACTCGTAGTGGTAAAAATATTGAGTCTAATGTAGTAGCCAAGACCCCTTTATTTGGGGGGGGGGGGGGGAGAAAAAAGATTTAGTAAAGGAATATGATGTGATTGTTAATGAATAAAACACTTCACTTAGCAATACCAGGAGTGAATGCAACAACAAGGAGGGATGAATCGAATGAAGTTAAAAAAGGGTCCCCTCAAACAATTTCCAAGAATAACATCCCTTTTTCTCAAAGGCTGAAAAACAAGGGTGATGACACAAAGTTTCAAATATTTCTCTCCATGTTCAACTCACTTTCTATCAATATACCATTGGTTGAGCTCTTGTAGAAATGTCTTCTTATGCGAAATTTATGAAGGAATTGGTAACAAATAAGAGGGATTTGGAATATGAAAAAATTGAAGTATCGCACAATTGTAGTATGATTTTGACAAAAACTTGGTTGCAAAGCAAGATGATTCTGATGCGTTTACTATTTTTTGCACCATTGGATCTTGTAAGTTTGGTAAGGCCTTGTGTGATTTGGGATCCAGAACAAATTTAATACCCTCGGCTATATTTGAAGAACTGGGTTTGGATACTCTTGCTCCAACATCAATGAAATTGCTCATGGTTGATCAGTCAATTAAAAACTGATCAAAATATTATATGATGTTTTGGTAAGGGTGGACAAATTTATCTTCCCAGCTGACTTTCTTGTTCTAGATTGTGATTTTGATATGAAAGGGCCCATTATCCTTGGTAGGCTATTATTGGCTACTTGCAGAGCATTGGTGGATGTTGAAAGAGAGGATTTGAAATTTCAAGTGAATGATGAGGAGGTAAGCTTTAATATTTGTCAGATGATGAAGAGGCATTGTGATTTTCAAGTGAATGTTGTCATTGATGTATTTGATCACTCCATGGAAAGTGTGTGTGAGCTAGCATACCCGTGAGGGTGAGTCATTTACTGAAATATTGCTAAATTATGATGAGATTGATATAGATGATTATGAGGGAGTAGTGGCTACTCTAACGGGAGTTAGTAGTCATTGAAGGGCTCCTACCAAGCTTGATATTGATTTGAAAATTTGTGATACTCAGCCAACAAATCCTTCTATTGACATACCACTGGATCTTGAACTAAAGGATCTTTCAAGCTACCTTAAATATGCCTTTTGGGGTGTGGATAACACCTTATCAATCATAGTAGCAGCTGAATTCTAAGAGGGGAAAACTAAGACCCTTGTAAGAGTACATAAGAAGTATATGAATGCCATTAGATGGACTATAACAAATATTATGGGCATTCCTATGGGAATTTTCACCCACAAAATCAAGTTAGTGGATAATTATAGACCAATTATGGAGCACCAAAGGTGGCTTAACCTTCCTATGTAGGAGGTAGTTAAGAAAGAGATCATAAAATGGTTAGATGTTGGGGTAATCTACCCAATTACAGATAGCAATTGGGTAAGTCCAATTCAGTGTGTGCATAAAAAGGGGGGTATAATAGTGGTGCCAAACAAGAAGGGTGAAATGGTCTCTACGAGACCAGTTATCAGGTGGCAGATTTGCATGGACTTTAGGAAATTGAATACCTCTACAGAAACGGATCACTTTCCTTTGTATTTTATGGATCAAATATTGGATAGGCTAGCGAGTAAAGGGTAGTACAATTTCCTTGATGGGTACTCCGGTTACAATCAAATATTTATTGCCCCAGAGGACCAATATAAAACCACCTTTCACCTGCCCCTATGGAACTTTCTCCTTTAAGAGGATGCCATTTTGACTTTGAAATGCACCAGAAACTTTCTAGATATGTATGTTGTCTATTTTCATTAACATTGTAGAGGACTCCATGGAAGTTTTCATGGATGACTTCTTGGTGGTAAGGGATATATTTGAACAATGTTTGGCTCATTTTAAGTATTGCAGCGATATGTTGAAATTAATCTGGTACTTAATTGAGAGAAGTGTTATTTCATGGTAAAGGAGTGGATTGTCTTGGGATATTAATTTTCAAGAAAGGGTTTGCAAGTTAATCACGACAAAGTAGATGTAATCGCAAGCCTTCAACCTCCTGTATCAGTCAAAGGAATGAGGAGTTTTCTAGGACATGCCAGTTTCTATTAGAGATTCATAAAGGACTTTGCTAAGGTTGACAGCTCACTGTGTAAATTTTTGGAAAAGGATTCCTCTTTTGTCTTTGATATAGCGTGTATGAGGTCCTTAAACAAAAATTGATTGAAGCCCCCATAATAGTATCCTTTGGTTGGTCCCAACCATTCGAAGTTAAGTGTGATGTGAGTGAGGTGGCCTTAGGGGTTGTGTTGGGTTATAGAATAGAAAAGCTTTTCCACCCCATCTATTTTGCAAGAAAGACATTGAATATTGCCGAAAAGAATTATATAGTGACCGAACAAGAGTTATTGGCGGTGGTGTATTCATTTGACAAGTTTCGAACCTATCTTCTAGGCATAAAATAGATTATACACATTGACCATACAACTCTTATTACCTCATGGGAAAGAAAGATGTTAGGCCAAAACTTATTCAATGGGTATTGTTGTTATAGGAATTTGACTTTGAGATGAGAGATAGAAAGAAGTGTCAAAACCAAGTAGGTGATCATTTATGCTGACTTGAGCCATAATGCTCAAGCATTGAAGAGAAGGACATCTTTGATAATTTCTTTAATGAAGCTGTGAAAAGGGTGACAATGATAAAGTCTCCTTGGTATACTAATTTAGCGAATTACATGGTGTATGGGATAGTATAAAATTTTGCTAATCCTCACAAAAGGAGGAAATTTTAATTTCATGCAAAGAAGTATTTTTGGGATGAACCTTATCTTTTCAAGGAATGTGTTGATAATATGATTAGAAAATGCTGACCAAAGTCCACTATGGAAGCCATCTTGGAGAAGTGCCGCTCCTGATCAGTTGGAGGCCACCATGGAGTAATCTACACTATCTCCGAGGTCTTATAAAGTTGCTGCTACTAGCCAACTCTTCATAGAAATGCTCACGAATTTTCCAAAGCTTGTCTGAAATTCAAGCTTCAAGGCAACATTTCTAGGAGGCATGAATTCCCCCTTACCCCGATCTTAGAGCTTGAGGTATTTGATGTATGGGGATTCAACTTCATAGGATAATTCATGATTTCATTTGGTAACAGGTATATTTTGCTAGTTGTGGACTACGTGCCCAAATAGATGGAAGTTGTTGTGTTGCCATCTTATGATGGCAAAGGAGTGTTGTAATTCTTGAAAAGCAAAATCCTCACTTGATTTGTCACCCCTCGAGCTGCCATAATAGATGGTGACCGCACTTCTGTAATAGAATTTTTGGAGGATTGTTGAGCAAGTATGGAGTGAAGCACCGGGTGATAACCTCGTATCACCCTCAAGCAAATGGGCAAGCAGAGGTATTGAATAGGGAGATAAAAATAATCCTTGCAAAGACAGTTAATGGGAGTCGAAGTGACTGGCTAGCAAACTTGATGATGCCTTGTGGGCTTACCTATACCGTATATATCTCCTATCGGGATGTCACCATATCAGCTTGTGTTTGGGAAGTCTTGCCACTTACAAGTGGAACTTGAACATAGAGCTTTGTGGGCTTTAAAGAGGTTGAATTTCAACCATGAGGAAGTCATTGATACTCGAGTTATCCAACTCCGCCTGCTTGATAAGTTTAGATTGAAAGCATATGAAAGCTCTGCTTTGTACTAGGAAAAGACAAAACGATGGCATGACCTGAAAATCTTGAAGAGGGAATTGAATGTAGGTGACCTTGTGATGTTGTATAACTCGAGAATGTAGTTTCTTCAGGGTAAACTCAAGTCTAAATGTTCAGGACCCTTAAAGGTCACCGAGGTGCTTGTAAATGGTATTATAGAAGTTGAAAACCATAAAAAGGAAAGATTCAAGACAAGGGCAAAAATTGAAAAAAATACTATGGAAAACCACCAAGTGTTTGAGTTCTTGATGTCATGTACATGGATGAGGCTTGATTTATAAAGAACACCATCGTGTCGTAATGTAAACTTAGGTGCTTCTTTGGAGACATCCCAAGTGTTAGTGGATTTGGAATAATGTGTGTTGATGGTTGCAGGTGTCTAAGTTGAATTGTGATAAAGGAAGCAAAAGGGTGGTGGTATAAACAAATCACTGGATCGCTGATTAAATTTGGCGACCCTGACTTTGACTGCCTCTTGGTTCATCCAATGATCCAGGAGCTACTGTTAAATATGACAGTCCCAAGTTTAATGTGATGCATCACCGAAACAAAATAGTAATCGTCAATTTTCCCACCTTTTGGTTCAACAGATGGCCCCATAGTTGTTGTTAATTTTGGCCACCTCTATTGCAATTCAGTATATCGACAAATTGAAATGACAACCCTAATTTTGATCGCACTTTGGGACAATTGATGACCCTCGGGTACTGTAAATTTTGGTGGTCAACATTGCAATTCATTCGATCTCCGAGTGGATTCAATGGTGCATAGTTTCTCTGCCTCTTGGTGCAATGGATAAACTTCAAATACTCGGTACTTCCAAAGTGCATTGCCCCACCAACTCACTTTTTAAATTCTTTCATACTTTCTTTTCTATCTCTTCATCTACCACTCTTCTAGAGTACACCACACACACACTTTTAGATTTTCTTTTTGACTTTTTCCCTTAGGATTGACGTTACCATCTTCAACAATTTCTTCTTCATCTCCATTGTGAGGATATAGCATCTCAAGTATGTATTCTTGTTCCCCACCTTATTTGGTGCTAGTATGGAAGTTGGTATTCATAGTATCATTATGTGGCATTATATGGGTTTTGGAAATCTTGTCTATGTGCTAAATGTATGGGACCTTAAGATCTATGAATGCTAGGTCATTAGGTAATTTTGAGTTTAAATGGATTTATTGACATTGTTTGAGCATGAGTGATAATTGGAAGTTTGAATGTTGAATGCAACGTTCATTCTTTAAATGAAGACGTTGTGTTTACAATGGGATGTCATGATTGAGAGTGTTTACCTATCTAGATTACTGGGAACCTTATTTGGAATACATATCTATGGCCTTGTTTGACTTATGTGCAAAGGGTGAAATATGAGTAACCCACGGTCTTGGATAAACGACTTAAACTTGCCCAATGATAGATTTGAAACGACCCAAAAAGTTCCTAAAAATGTGCTTCGTAAGTTACCAGAAACTTGTTTTAGCTATATCTAAATATCTATTTTGTTTTTCGAAAATCTGACTTCATATTCGTGCTTAGGGGGTCAAATTGAGCGGGAAACGGGTCTAACCCAAATTTTAGAGCAACCGTATCAAAATTCGAAATTTCCAAGTGAAGCCTTTTTCGAGGGTCTACTGTGGAGGGTCATATCTCTTAGCACACGAATAATTGGGTGGCCCATAAAATATCCATGGAAATCCCTTTGAGTTCGCTACCCAACTCACTACGTTACATCTCATTTAGAGTTTGGACGAATACGTTATGCCCATTTTTGTAAACTTCATCCGTGCAGGAAATGCAATTTCCAGAGAGCAAATTTACTGTTCATAAGCCTCTTTTTTTTTTCTAAGTGTTGGACCCGTTTTTCCAAGGACATATTTTATTTCCTATATAGCATTAATTCAATTCCCAT
>JBCEWC010012681.1:0-15667 GCA_038996855.1 Solanum aculeatissimum | reverse complement strand
ATATCCTAGTTGGCAGCTTAGGTGGCGGAATTAGTGCCACATGGCTTGCCACATGTGTGTTGTTAACCCTTGAGGGGCATTTGTGGTCTCTTAAGATAACAGCAGGGGTATTTTTGGTCCATAAATCTAACGGAGGGTATAAGTGGTCTATTTTGCATAGTTCATGGGCAATTTTGACCCTTTTCCGAAAAATATATTCGAATACTATGTGTAATACCATAGGCTTGCCCCTATATTCATTACCATGACCTTTTGCTAATTGGACTAGGATCACTATATCACTTTCTTAGCTTGTAACGTAGGCTCAGGGGACTTCGGTATGACTTTTTGGAACATAGTGACTAATGTCCCTCCTTGATACTGCGTTATGTCACACTTTTGCCTCACCAACACTGATGTTTTAACTCATTGGTCCCTATTTTCATGTTTCAAACACTTTCGGGTGCCTTATTCTTATTTTCAGTTTATTGCCTTTCATTTTTCTCAGTTCTTTTTCTTCTCAGCTCATACTTTTGGAATTTACTTATTTTTCTCGCACCCACTTCATATTTTACCCTTTTTTATTGTATTCCTATGCTTATTTCTCCATCTTGTTTTGATTCCTTTGCAACAGTCATCCTCAACTTAGGCTTTTGTCCTGAGTTGAGGTGCACAATATCCAATCTCTGAACTAGGGATACTTTTTGGTAGCCATCCTCAACTTAGGATTGTAGCCTGAGTCGAGGTACACAATATTCAAGAAAGGACGAGGGCCAAATTTAAGATTTCACAGACAAAACGAAAAGGTTAGTCTAGTATTTATGAAGAAAGAGTACATGCAAAGCTTAAATATTCAGAACAAGGGGCACATACTGCATTTGGTTGGTTATTTTAGGCTAAATGGACTAATATGAATAGTGGTCTATAGTCCTTTCCTAACCAACTAACCTATAGGCTCAGCCAGAGTAACGAAAAAGGTTCTAGATTGAAACACAGTATTAGAATCATGTAATAACACTCACATACACTTGACACTGAATACAATGTCAATACCGACTCTAAAATCATGATTTTTTATCTCAATTAAGCCCTATATTGTCAGAACAAATACTGTCAATCACTGATTCAACATGGTTGCTATCAAAACTACCTAACAACATATCATCAAAATCAGAGGGGCATCAATTTTCAATATAAACTAATATATGCCATAAATATCAGTACAATATGCTACTAGTACTACTTACACATCCTAAACATGCCAGTTCAAGAAAAAATAAATGTTCTTATGGAAAGAGCATAGGCAAGAAAACCCTCGCGGACTCAAAAATTGGGATAGATATAGGCCTTGGTTACTTAGACTTTGCCAAGGTCTATAACTACCCATACCCCATCAAAAAACATTTGCATTGTCCTCAATGCAACAAAATAAAATAAAATATAACATTGGGGTAAAAAAGGGACATACCTGGGCGCCCAAGTGTTGGTTTTAGTCTGTGTCTCACCACCCATAGTCTACTTGGTGGTCTCCTGAATGGTGGTGGAAAGTCTGGAGGGTCCATCACCCCTAACCAACTCCTGCTCCCGTGCCTACCGCTCTATCTCATCTACAATCGAGGTTGGTCTGGTAGCCTCCATATACTCACTCTTCAACCTTTCTACCTCTCGTCTGGAAGCATCGAGATCATCATCATCAAGAAGATGCCTCTTCCTAGAAGCACATGCTGGCAAATCATCAACAAATAAATCCATCACCTCTGTCGTAACATTTGGCAGAGGAACCATCAATGGTGTTGGAGTCACTATCTTTGTATCCTCGTAGAGTTTCTGGATCTCATCCCGGATGGGTGTGATATCAGGAGTCTGGGTCGATCTGAGGCACTGCTCCACTCGCCTCTCGAATGCATCTATACTGCTCTGAAAAGATAAAAGTCTTTTCTGAATGGTAGTTGTGAAATGCGCCTGTACGCGCTCCTTAGACTCTACAATGGATTTGCGAACCCAAGGCCCAATCTACTGCACTAACTGAGTCAATTGGAACTCAGTGCGAACCTGTCTCTGTACCAGGGCCAGTATAGACTCTGCAGACACGTAAACCATTCATGCAGTCTGAAGACGCATTGGTACGACCTCTAGTATAACATATGAAGTAGTAGTGGTCTCTATATTCTCCCCAATATCAATCTGTGGAGGTCTCAGACCTCTCGATCTCTGTAGCAGCAGTAGTGGAGGAAATATGCTCAGGTTGTGATGCTTCGACAAACAACTCTATTAAATTTGAAGGAGGCTATAGTGCTCGTTGAATAGCCATAGGATTCTCATCATCCTTGATCAATCTGACATCCTAAGTCCTCTGAACCTCGATCATCATGTTCATATTAGGCAGGATCTCTGCCTCTGCCTCTATACATAAGCAATGAATCAAACACGAGAACGAAATCAGCATAGACCTCTTCAGATCACGCTCGTGTATCTCCTTTGCTATATATCGAGAAAAATCAATATCATAGCCAGCAATGATACTGACAACAAATACAGTGTGATCCGGTGTCAAAGTACTATCTTCCTAGGTCAGCCAGATCCGCGTACATACAATAGCCCACCAAATTTTTCTAGTGAAGTTGAGCAAAACCTTCACTATAGCCGCAGAATTAGATATCTAGTCAGGGTCCTAGCCCAACTCATCTATTTTGTCAGCAATCCACCTTATCAAAATGGCTTTTTGGGTCGCATCTCTCATCAAAACTCGGTCCTTAGTCTACCCCAACCTATAATCATACTCTACTGTCGTCACTGGGGCCTTGTACTCGAGACTAAACAGGAATCTATGGATAGTAGCCTCAGATAGATCAACTATCTATCTGGAACTTCATGCACCATCGTGTGTGTCAACCAGAGTTGTGAAAGGGGCTTCCCCTTCTTCGGGGTTGCCTCAATGATAGTAGCAGCATAAGACACAAAAAACATTTGAACCAATGTTAGAGAGTATTTCCCCGACATAGCTACTAACCAATCTAAGTGGTAACAGGCCATGGTGTATCAAAGCATGGGAGCACTTTAAAACCCAGAAGTAACAATCCTCAGCTCCTCAAAAATAGTACGGTCCTGTCGACCTTTATCATCCTGTAGGACGTCCTCTCTATATATATCCTGCATACCCTGGACACACCAGTGTCTTGTCAATCTAGCTACAGGGGCTAGTGTTGGGGTAGACTCCACAGACTCTAATCTTGAATCCTCCTCTGAACTGAAACCATCTCTATCTCTAAAACCCAATTTAGACCTCTCTCTAGAGTTAGTCATCCAGATCAAGCTACTCTCTTGTGGACCTCCCTCCTCAGAATGGAGAGGCTTAGCCACTATGGCCTTTGTCTTGGCCGACACTATCTGTCTAGATGTCACCCTGGTATGTCGTCACTCAACGCCCTAGTCTAGCTGGGCGTTGAGCACCTCTAGTGAATCGCTGACCTCAGAATTTGTAGGCTCATCACTGAGGTGATCCTGCAGGGTCTGTATCTCATCTCTCTTGGGACGTGCACCTATGGTACCTGGAAACACAACATTATACACATACATGAGATCCAAGAAATGCAAAAAAATAAAAAATAAAAAACAATATTCACAAAAGGACTTATGAAGGATCACCTATGGGCCGTAGTATAAACTACGGTGTCAAGACCCAATCTCGATCATGATGGAGCCTATTAGATCCTACCTACAGGCCAACCAATTACCTAACCCATAGGGTACCTCTCCTAGCTTTCTAGTCCAAACCACAACTAGTAAGATGATATAAATAACCAAAACCTACTCAGAACCTGGAAGTCAACTGTATAGAACTACAATAGCCACGAGGACATAACATAAACATATATTAAGAACCATTCTATATACAACTCAAGAGAGAACCTACGAAATATATCAAATAATACTGTACAAGGCGAAATGTCTGGAAACAATAGACGACCATCAAAAGAAAGGAGACTGGAAGGTAGCCAGAACCATCGGCTTTCACCAAAAGTCTCATAAGCGTTCTCGAAACTCCCCCAACTCAGAAGCCATGACCCATACCTGTACGTGTACCGTGGGAAGAGAAAGTAGGGATTAGTACCAGAAAGGCACCCAGTAGGCATCATCAGCCGATCGAGAGAAATAGTAAACATAAGTAAGCCCAAATATATATAGAGAACAACAACAGTGTAACAAAACAACTCAGTATAAGGCATAAGCATATCCGTAAACCTTCAACTTACAATTGAACCAACTAAAAGGATGAACACTAATAAGTTGAACTAATAAATGCAGGGAACCATGGTGCACCAAACTAACCCAACTATGATGGTGGAAAAGAACACATAAACCTATCAGGACCACAAATGCAACTCAATGAATTCTTTGGTCTGGGTTGGACTTCAGACCATACCTGGAATGGAGCTCAGGCAACCCCTTGAACTGAATATCAGGGCGTAAGGAACTCAGACGATGCCAACTCATGAACACTGTGAAGGCCCATACCATAACTTCTCTCAACTGAGGCATAGTGTTGTACGCTGGTGCAAGGACCTAGTAACTATGTTTGTCTGCCACCTAAGCCCTCATAAGCCCAAAGGTACACCCGCGCATAATATAGGACTGATAAATCATCACAAAATCTCATAGAACCATCACAGAACCTATCTCCCCATATCATCAGAATAAGGGTCAGTTGTACGTGGGTGTAAGGTCCTAGTATCTAAAACTGAACGCCCCTTTGACCCCCATAAGCCCAGAAGATACACCCACGCATAATCAGGGTGTGAAAAGGTGAGTAGATCCACAGGTAAACAATTGGGCCTTCGGCTCCTAACATCACACTAATAACCAGATCCTCGACCCATCATAAGTGGTATCACATGGGGACTCAAACCCCTAATATCACCCGGGGACTCGAACCCCTGGGTCTTCCAACTTGACCTCTGATAAGGTAGTCAGCCAGGGCCAAGTGGTCTAATCCTAAGTGTAACAGTGGGGCGTATCCCCCACGGGAGAAAAATATCCCCCAGCATAACACTAGTATCTCATATCAAGTATCAGTCATGGGTCCCAATCCCACATAATATAAATCACGAGGCACAACCCTACAAGATATCAATCATGGGACCTGACCCCATAAAATATCAATGGGATCCTTAACCAAAACCTCAGCCAGCGCTTGATCCTCAGAATCTACATTCACCACCTGACATCACAGTCACGACTATCGAGACTCAAACTATAAGGAGCATTACCCAAGAATCAGACTCTTAGATGTGACCATCGATGCTCAATGGTGACGGGGAACATCACCTAGGACTCGCGATATCCATCAATCACTCACTCAACCAATCTATCTAGATCCAGAACACTAAAGTCATATTATGCCCAGAGTGAACATACACGATAATAATCATATCGTGCCCAGAATGAACATAGGAGACGATGCTCTCAACCTAGGCATCCCATAAACCAGAGTCACCACATTCCATGGCTAATGATAACTCTCCCCCAGTCTCAATCCAACCCACATAATCACAATCACCACCTCTCTCAGATACAACAGATACCCCAACATCAGATGGAAAGAACCAGTGCACAATAACTATCAGCAGTACATCAAAGAGTATATACATCACAAAACACCATAGAGTCAATCCCGAATAAGACCAAGTATACCATGACCTTGTCAATCCCCAAGGCCCAGAGAAAACATGGACAATCACAGTACATCATAAGAATCCAAGATAACATGACTCCGTAGAGTTATATCTATACCAGAACTAGGCCACAATATGACATATCATTAATACACAGTCTCCCGATCAACATATATTGTAGCAACGGGTAATAAACAGTCGTACAAGTACGAGTCAAGTCAGCACGCATGCCTGGCCTAGGCACTAGCTCATATTCAGACTCATCAACCTCTTTTTCTGTGTACAACAACTCAAAGGGCATCGTCGGTAAAACCTAAGCTAAGGCCCAAGAGGCTAGATAATTAGAAGGGTGTTACTTACTTGAAATCATATCATATCCCAACTGCTACAAAGGATACTACTCAAGGCACCTATCCGTTGGCCCACTAATAATGTGCCCTTCTCTAAATAAGGTGCCAACACTTAAAACTAACCCATACAACTGGTGTCCCCCATAGATAGCCCATAGAGCTTATAGGACATAACCTACACTTTTCCATCAGGGTCACACTCATATCTCTAATTTACTAGTGGCTTAGTAGTAGCACATCTCGTACCACATATCCCTCACTTTCTTTAGAGGGTAACTACAATCATTTCTAGAACATGGTGTGTTTCTCTGGTCACTAACCAATAGTGCAAGTACATGGAAGATAACGATGATATATGGGATTATACATAAGTCACAAGGAAGCACAAGATCATATATAAGTCCTAGGGAAGAACAAGATCATGTTTAGACGGGGGATTCTACCATAATAGTAGATAAAAATCACTGCAACCACATCATGCATATACATCCCAACTAGATATAGATACTAGAGTCAATACACAAGGTAGAATGTAATCACAAGTCAGCCTCAATAACTAGTATATTTTGGTAGCGTTAGACCATACACATATGGAAGCAAGAGTCAAGCTCAGAGTACATACCTATCATAGGTTCACAGCCCAACCAACCCCATTTTTAGGCCCTCTTGTAGCCAAATAGTGCAACACTCAGACAATATCATAGTTACAGTTAACACAACCCCTAATACAAGTATTGAAGTCTCATATCACCATTTATAACACATATGGATTCACAACCAGCTATATGTAGTATAAAGTCCTTAACTCAACCCATTCCCAGTATACTTCCACATATTTCAATCTAAACATGTAACCATTTCAACTCATCTAAGCTGTAGAGAAAGCCTAGCCTACCTGACATTTGATATCTTACACTCCATATCAATTCATCTGATCTTTTCCCCTCCTATAGCTTCTAAATACCATTTTGCTGCTAAACATATAGTTTATGAGGTTAACATGGCCATATTAGTTGTATTACTTTGAGAAACAAGAAAAATTAGACCAAAAGTGCCTAAAATAGGAAAAATAGGGATTATATAAAAAATTTCAAACAGAATCCCAAAAAATGTTCCCCACGCCCGCCCGAATCTACAACTAAACATTTGGCCCAAGATGGGCCCCAAAAGACCGAGAATGAATAAGCCCAAAAATGCATTTGAAAACTTTACTAGGAAACCATATTTTCCAAAACTTTCTCAGTCAAAATTCTCAAAAACCAACCAAAATCAGCAGACACCCAATATATCACTGCATTCCCCTCATAACGTAAAACACTTTAGACTCAAATTTTGTTCAATTCCGTCAAGATTCAGTTACGAAACCAAGATACAAAGTTTTCACCAAATTCAAGAACAATAGTGGCTTAAACAAATAAATTACCTCAAAATACGCATCAAACCCCAATTCCAACCTCACCACAACGTTCCTTGCAAAAAACCAAGTCAAATAAACCCCTGGATCACCAAAATCTAACTTGAAATGCCTTTTTTTACGCATAGAAGAAAATGTTGAAAATGGTTGATTCACGTTACTGAAGCCCATTTATAGACCTTCAACCCTTCTCCGCGAACGCGAATGGAGCTCCTCGAATGCAAAGGCATAGGTCACTGGTCCTTCTTCGCAAACATGGGAGGCTCGTTGTGAAAGAAGAGTTGTGCCAAGTTGTCCTACGTGATCACGGTACAGGCCTCCACAAATACGGAGTGCAACTAGTACTAGTGTTGCACCAGCCAAGTTCCAATTTTCTCTAGGGCATTCCCGAGGCTCCCGATGTCTATTTTTTGCAAATGAATAGTGTAACCATACTGATTTAAATATTTTGAATCTAACAGTGCAGTCGGATTTCCCAACAGTGCCCTCTACGAAAAAATGAGCAGTGGTCAAAATGCAACTGGTTGACCTTGACAACTAGCAGAAGGTCATTCTGTACTGTTTTTGACATTCCAAAGCTCACCATGCCAATAGTTTTTAATTCCAAGCTCATTAAGCAAGGTTTTAACGGAAACATACTTTTTAGCTGCTAGTTGAACTCATTTTGCAACTTTTGACTCAAAATCAAATCGAACCCTCCATTCTCAAACCAACCACCCTCTTAACACAAATCATTCATTTCGGAACTAACGGAACTGTTAGAATCCCATTCTGAGACCATTTACTAGGGTTTTGATAGAAATCTCTTTTTTGTTGTTTTAACTCCTCGCTAACTTGAAAACTTTCATAACTCACAACCAACATTCCTTATAACCATCCCAACATCCCCAATAGGTCATAATAGGCCCAGGTCACTACACAAAAACTCAAATAATAGAGAAGTCATAGAATTACATAAATGACCTGGAGGGTCATTACATACGTTCTGTAAAAGGCCTTCGTAAAAAATAGGGTACAATAAGCTGAGTAGTGGAAATGTACTTACAACCCAATCATGACCCGTAGAATGAACTACAAGTTGTAGACTGGGTCATAGATACAGTGCCATAAATCTATTCTTCGCATGCATGGAACCTATGAACACTATTTATGGGCCATAGTATAAATTACGACTCGTAAATAGGTTCATTTGGTAACTTCCTGGAAAATCCAAGTTGTTGATCTCTACTTACAAGGGGTAACTACAGTTTGTGGATGAAACCACAGGCTGTAGAAAACCCTCTTACTATGAAAAACAACAACTTGACTTTCCCAAATAACCCATTTGATTCCTTTACGTCAATATAGAACTAAAATTATAGCTAAGTCCCAGTCAAGTAAAAATTTAACGATTAGTCAAGCACAATGACTAGGTTACAATAATAGGGTATACAAAATTAAACAACATCGAATTAGTTTCACTCAAACCAAGTTAAATGAGTTCAACATTCAATCCATGTATTCCAAGTCAACCAAAACACATGCATAAGAAAATTAACACCAATTAACCCAAGATGCAAATATAGGAAATTCATTATCTCACCCTCAACCTTCAATCCACTCAAATACATGTAATGATCAAGAACACCATCATTTGATTAATTTTATCATCGCATCATTCAATTCATGCACTACTTTATTGGGTTTAACAAGATAAAGCAATATAACTCAAATAATCAGGGATTGCATAACTTCAAATAGTGGTAAGCATATCAATTTATCCAATTCAAGGTTAATATCATTAATTAAACAATGATAAACCCCTGATGCATGTATTATTCAGGTCATACCAATTTCTAGGGAAATAACATTGGGAAACCCATTCTCACCAACTTCTTAGACCATGAAATGAAATATGGAAAAGGAAAATGTAAGAAGAATTCATACCAGAATATTGTGTGAGGGCTTTGAAAACTAGCTAAAAGACCAAGAATTCAAAGCCCTAGTAGCGTCAGAACAGTGATTCTATCACAGAACTTTGGTCAAAAACTCACTGGAAAAAATAAAGGTAAAGAGAAATTGGTTGGAATTTGGGAACATAGGGGTAGAGTTTGGTATGCTTGAAAATTAAGAGTAAATGAGGGGTAATTTGATTACCCCTCTTTGATTTCACATTTTACCCAGTCGGGTTTAAATGGGACTTTGAACTTACAAAACTCCAATTACAACCCGTGTAATGTTCTACGAAAACATGTATAACATTGAAGGGTCCCACCCATTTGGACTTGAGTTTTCCAGGAAATAATTTCAACCTTGAATTGAATAGCAAAACCAAGTCTCCTAGTACGAACTAGCGATGCTCTATACGGCGATCACGATACAACTTCATTATTTTCTTGTACAAGACTGAGTTCTTATATAACCTTAATCAAAACTCATCAAGTTTGTTGAGTTGGCTCAACTTTGAGTTTGCTGCATTATTCTAATCAAAATTCAGCTTTTTGAAAGCCCACATTGCCTTGTGCTCAAGCTCTACAAGTAAGTGACAAGATTTACCAAAAAAAGGTTAGTAAGGAGACATACCTATAAGAGTTTTAAATATTTTCTAGTATGTCCACAATACATAATCAAGCCTTCGCGACCAATCTATTCAGTTAGCATTCATAGTCTTGGATATAATTTGTTTAATCTCCCTATTAGATACCTCAATTTGTCTACTTATCTGAGGATGGTAAGGCATTTCCACTCTATGTTTCACTCCATACTTCTCAAGGAGAGCTTTGAATAACCTATTGCAAAAATAGGAACCTCCATCGCTGATGATTGCCCAAGAAGTGCTAAACCGAGAAAAGATGTTTCTTTTGAGGAACGTTGTGACATTTTTACCTTCACTGTTAGGAAGTGCAACCGCGTTCACCTATTTTGAGACATAGTCCACAACAACCCATATATACCTTTTCCCATAGGAGATGACAAATGATCCCATAAAGTCTGTACCTCAAATATCAAATAACTCGATCATCATAATAAGTTTAAGTGGGAGCTCATACTTTTGGGAAATACCACTCTCTCTCTGGAACTCATGATAAGCTTTAGCATAGTCATGGGAATCTTGGTGGGTGGTTGTCCAATAGTAGCCACATTGTAAGATCTTATATGTTGTCCTGATTTCACTATGATGCCTATCAACTAATGATGAATCACAAGCCTCTAAAATCCTTATCATCTCCACCTCGAGAACATACTGACAAATAATCATATCTCCAAAAACATAAAACAAAAATGAATCATCCTAGAAAAACTTATTCACATCAGACATAAAGTTACAACACTGGTGGGAAGTCAAATCTGGTGGCACAACATCACTAACTAAGTATTTTGCATAATTCGTGAACCATGATATCAAATCATGAGACGCAACCAATACTCTCTCATCAGGGAACGAATCATCAATCTCCACCCTATAATTGAACTTTTCCATTGCTTCATCTTCAAGTCTGGATAGGTGGTCTGTAACTTGATTCTCTGACCCCTTTCTGTCAATCACCTCAAAATCGAACTCTTGGAGAAGAAGAACCCATCGAATCAACCTTGGTTTGGCATCCTTCTTCGCCATCAAATGCCAAAATGCTGAGTGGTTAGTATGTACAATGACTCTTTTCCCCAAAAATTATGATCTAAAGTTCTCGAACACAAAGACAACTGTAATTAACTCCTGATCAGTAATAGTATAGTTTTTCTAAGATGCATTTAGGGCTTTACTAGCATAAACGATAGGATGAAGAATTTTCTCTCTACGCTATCCCAACACCACACCAAGTGCAACCCCACTTGCATCACATATAATCTCGAAGGGTTGAGTCCAATATGGAGCCACTATGATAGGTGCTGATATCAACCTTTCCTTCAACCCTTCAAATGCTTTCAAATATGCATCATCAAATATGAACTTAGCATCCTTATTAATTAGCTTGCACAATGGATGTGTAATTTTTTAGAATTCTTTTATGAACCGTCTGTAGAAGCCTGCATACCCTAAGAAACTCCTCACACCTTTTATAGAGATAGGTGGAGCGAGCTTCTCAATTACCTCAACCTTGGATCTATCAGTCTCTATACCCTTGATAAAGATTTGGTGTCCCAACATAATACCTTCCTTAACCATGAAGTGACACTTTTCCCAGTTTAGAACAAGATGGCATTCTTTACAACTCTACAACACATCATGCAAATGCCTCAAGCAATCCTCGAATGAATCTCCAACCACACTAAAGTCATCCATAAATACCTCAATTGTATCCTCCACCATATCTGAGAAGATAGACATCATATATCTCTGGAATTTAGTCGGTGCATTACATAATCTAAATGACATTCTCTTGAATGTGAAGGTTCCGTAAGTACATGTAAAGGTCATCTTCTCTTGGTCCTCTAGAGAAATAGAAATCTAATTGTGTTCTGAATAACCATAAAGATAACAGTACCAACCTTTACCCGCCAAGCAATCTAGTATCTGATCCATGAATGACATAGGGAAGTGATCTTTCTCTATCAATGCATTGAGTTTGCGGTAGTTCATGTAAACCCTCCAACCTGGGACTAGTCTTATGAGAATGAACTCATTGCTAACATTTGGGACCATAGTGATACATCCCTTCTTTGGAACACAATGGACTGTACTCACCTATTCATTATCAACAATTGGATATATCACCCATACGTCTAACCACTTAATGATTTCTTTGTGCATGACCTCCTGTATTAGTGGGTTGAGACGTCTGAATTTTTTGAGTGCATATGCCAAGATGGATATCAATGATGTCTGCAATCATCCATCCATTAGCCTTTTTGAATCGCTTTAGTACCGAGATCAATGCCTCCACCTATTCATCAGTATGATCTACAACAATAATAACAGGAAAAGTATTATTAGTACCCAAAAACACATACCTCATGTGGGCTGGAAGAACCTTCAACTCCAACATTGGTGTCTCCTAAGTGGATGGTCTAGTAGATGGGGATTCTCAATTTTTCAAGTCCAACTCAAGCTTGAGTGGGTTCCTATGATAACTATGTGCTCCAAGTGTCTTAACTGTCTCATCATAGTTTGGAATGTCGTCACTCTCGAAGTTCATCACTATAGTCTCAAGGGTTTTAACACCAAACCTTTCCTCAGTTGGTACCTCCAGTTGCACTTCATCAATGCTCTGAATAATAGAGACAACTCTCAGATCATCATGCCTCTTCATGGATTGGCAAACATTGAAGACAACTTTTTCGTCATTCAACCTAAATTTGAGTTGACCCAACTCCATATCCACTAGTGCTTACCCAGTGTCTAGGAAGGGTATTTCCAAGATGATTGGGATATCAAAGTCAACTTTATAGTCAAGTATCACAAATTCTTTGGGGAATATGAAATTCTCAGCTCAGACTAATATATCACAGAGTATCCTCATAAACTTCTTCACAATCCTATCTGCAATTAACAACTACATTATAGTCGATGTGGGGGTGCCCAAGCCCAACTTCTTGAATACTACAAGAGACATAAAATTGATTATGGCTCCTAAGTCACATAATACCTTTGGAAAGTTAAAGACTCTGATGATGCAAGGTATGTTGAATGCTCTAGGATCCTCCTCCTTCTGGACCTAGGACCTTGTAGCAATAGCTTCATGATTATGATGGTATTGAGAAAGCTCTTGACTAACTGTCCTTTTTTTAGTCACCAAATCCTTCATGAACTTGGCATACCTGGGCATCTGCTCCAAAGCATCAATGAATGGGAAATTAATAGATAGTAGTTTCAAAATGGAGATAAAGTATGAAATTTCCCTTCCTCTTCCTTCTTCTTGAGTCTCTAAGGGAAAGGTGGTGGAGGCCTAGGTATGGATTTCAACTTCCTTGGTGTCACAACTTCATTGCTCCCCCCATCATTGGCTTTTTCATCCCCAGTCTCTGCATTCTTTCTTTCTACCGTCTCTTCATGAACCTCATAATTATCTATTAGAATTGGTAGGTCTATAGTATACTTATCACCTTGTGTCATCACTACCATGCACTTCCCATCATTCTTTGGATTTTGCTTAGTATTATTTCATAATGTACCCTTCTGATGTTGATTCAACTATGTAGACATCTGACCAAATTATTGCTCCAACTAATTAATAGCTATAGAATGAGAGTCAATCTTATGATTAATACTTGAAATGTCAGCTTTCATCCCCTTCAAGGTCTCATCTTGTGTGTTATACTTCTTCAACAACTTTGTCAAATATCTCCTCAATGAATGAACTCCCAACTCTAGAATCACGATTATGTGGTGGCATATACAGACTATTTCTATACCCATCTCTGTAACCCTAATAACTATATTTGTCTTGTACCTTATTTATGTCATAGTAACTGCCTCGGTTGTTGTCCCTATATGCATTATCCCTATTGTAGTTTCGAGCTTCATTCCTGTAACAACTCGAAAATTTTCAAAATCTCCTTATGATTAGACTTCTATGATATACTACTGGTCATGGCTAAGTTTTGGTAGCCACGGGTTGAGTTTAAGTGGCTGAATGCAAATTGGGCTAGTTGGTGGCCTAGAGGGACAGTTTCGGCAGTGTACTTCAAAAGGTCATACCATTTTCTGTGGGATGAACCATGTGATCTAATACATATCATATTGAAGCTATTTGAGTTATAGTTTCAACACAACTGGTTTCACTCAATTTGGAGTTTGGATGAGGGAGATATGGCCCAAACAGTGAGAATGTCTGAAATTCGAAAGACATTGGAGATAGGCTCAGAAAAGTGGCCAAGGACAGGGCCACGGATCGTGAAACTTTGCACGATCTGTCTGGGGTGTCTTCAAGTGGTCCAGTGAGCTAGGGGTGGTCTGGAACCACCCCTAAGATAAGTATAGGGACATGAGACCTTGGACGGCTCGTCCACTGTCCCGTCAAGTTGGACAGTGGCTAGGCCAAGCCATGGACATGTTTAGGGAACTAAGTATGGGTTCACGGGACCCTCACATGGACAGTAACACCCCAAACGGTCCATCAAGTTGTTCGTAAAATGTTACAAAAAGTCCTCCGAGAGTTTGCGCTGAAAATTTGTCTAAGTGTTGGTTGATGAAGGGTTGAACGGCTCGTGTACAGTGAAACGGGCACTGTAGCTACTGTTTCACTCTGCTTAGTCTCAGAAATTTATGTTTTATTAATGGTATTTTCGTGATTTAACTTTTCCCTAAGCCCCTTTTTGGTACCCTAATACTTGCATTTACAAGCCCCTTGGGATTTGGCACTAACCTGCAGGCTGAAGCTCAGGCAGCAACCATTGGAATAAGATGGTGTGTTCAGCTGGGATTCACTAGAGTCCTGATGGAAGTTGATGCTGAACTGCTCAGCTCCTGGATCAACCATACTGTTAATCCACCCTGGAAGATCCAAAAAGAATTGGAGAAGATTCAATACTCTAGGACTCAAATCCTAGAGTTCAAATGCCAACATGTTATGAGAGAGGCCAACCAAGTGGTTGATTCCTTAGCCAAACACAGTCATAAAATTACCATCCCTCAAGTGTTCCAAACAAACAGTCAACTACTAAGAGAAACTAAAGCCTACTTGATGATGGACAAGATGCAAGTGCTCAACTTTAGAAGGAAACAAATGAAGAGAATGAGGAAACCACCATAGATTATGCAGCTAGGTACATTCAGACAGGACATCCTTTATATACTAATTTAGTAGCCTATCTTTAGATAGAATATAGGATTAGTTTTAGGATTTTCTTTCTGTACAACTTGTAAGGGGAGAGTCTCTCGTGTTTATTGTTTTCCTAGAATTTTGTAATGAGTGGAGTCCTCTCTTAGGATTTTCTTGGTTTGCTTCATAGAAATAGGGTCTAATGACTTATTATCCAAGTCATGGAGTACCAACTTAGGAAGAAGGTAAGGTCCTTGTCCCCCTTCTTGTATCCCTATTTCTGATTTTATTTATGTTAAAGCCTAGGGGTGTTGCTCAGCCCCTGACCCTACATGGGGTCTTTAAAATTAAAATAAAAAAATGTCTCCTAAACCCTTAAAACATTCCCCAAACCCTCATTCATCCATTCAAACTCTCGTATACACTCTCTTAAGATTCTAAGACTCTTTTGGCCTCCATTGAAGCAAGCTTGTAGAATTCGGGGAAGAAGACGTTTACTAAGTTTGACTTTGCTTATTGTTAGTGGAATTAAGGTATGTGGGACTTGATTCAAGGATCCTCTTTCATCCTTGA